>CAODLS011372015.1:0-11592 GCA_948243855.1 Flueggea neowawraea | reverse complement strand
ATTTGTCTCGAAGACATTCTCAAATCCCGAAAGAATAATTTCCATTCAAAATGTACTTTGAAATCCATAACAGAATGCTTGTTACCGAAATTAAAAATAAATATTAAAATATAATATTTATTTTCAAAACCATCAAAAATTCCCAGATCAAAATTTAATTTACATAACATTGGTTTTCACATCAGTCCAGTTCTAGGATTTACTGATCCTTTGAAAATTTCCAATTTCATGCAAAGGTTCTGACACAACAAAAACAATATAGGTTTATAAGACACAGCTTGTATGTCTGAAGATGTCATTTCACTCACCTGGAAAATTCAAGCTGAACGGTTAAATCTCGTACCACCAGGGTCGGCTAACCTCGCTGACTAGGATACGAAACTGAAACAATTATTGCATGACAATTGTCAAACTATGGTACTATGAAAATACTGAATGCATGGTATGCAGATGCTGACACAGACTCGGAGAAACCATCCCGAATAAAGATCAAATGCTCTCGCCTCGAAAATCAAACATCTCATAAAATTACAGTTCGGTCCCCGACCTCTGTAAAATTATGCTTTTGTCCTCAAACATTTCAAAAATTACCAACCAATTAGTCCTCAAAGGGTCCTACTAGTCCTCCAAGTAGTAAAATCTCTAAATTAGACTCCTAACTCTTAGAAAACACCAAAATAAGAAAATTATAACTTTGGTCCCTCGAGTACATTTGGTGCTTACTCGAGTAATCCAAAGCATGGATTACTCAAGTAACACAATTGCTCACTCGAGTAATCTGAAGCTATGGCTTACTCGAATGACGCGAAATGCTTAGTCGAGTAACACACTTGCCCAGAATTTTCTAGAATTCGATCCATTCGATTCCACCGATAGAAATCATGTCTAAACACCCACATTGACCATAATCAACCTCCTGAACATCAATCTACGATTAAATCCATCATAACAACTCTAAATCATTCAAAAATTGACCAAAAAAATGAGATGACAAACCCATTTATGAACATCCTTAATACTTATGATTACAAGCCTAATCTAAGTGCTTTTAGACACCCCAAAAGCACGATCTAACAACCCCAAAGCATCCTTATAATAGAAGCATCTCAGAAATGAACATATGAACATTCTACCCAAAACCCTAATATGAACAAACTTGAATAAATGATGAAATGTGAGGTATGGAAACACAATCTTACCTCAATAAACGACTAGGAAGGATGGAGAACAACTGAAAATGATTTTGTATCGAATGAGAGTGATTTGAGTGAGAAATGGGAGTGAAAAGCCGAAAGAGTCGGGTGGGGGTATATATAGACCCCTGCCCAAAACGACGAGTCGTTCAACCAAACTGCATAGCTCACTTGAGTGACAACCCAACCTTACTCGAGTAACACCCTTCTTACTCAAGTAACACCTTTTCTTACTCGAGTAAGATTTTTCCAGAAATTCATCTAAGGTTTGACTTACTCGAGTAACAGGATTTCTTACTCGAGTAACATAGAGCTTGTCTCACTCGAGTAACACCAACTGCTTACTCAAGTAATTCATTACCTATTTCATTGGAGCAACACTCTCATCTTACTCGAGTAACTCCTTTTCCAAAATCATTAATCAACCAATCAACACTCCATTTATTCAAGATAACCAAGATCAACTTAACCCTAAACATTTTGACAAATTCACATTTTCAACATCCTCAAACTCCAAATGCTAGGATGAAAAATTGATCAGAACAAAGTGGGACTGATCAAAACGCTATAGAAGACACGTCAGAAATGGGCGGGGTATTACACCCCTCTTGGATAGCCATCTTTGGGACCAATAATGTCATCAAAGAGTCCTCACAAAACTAGAAATGGTAATGCCATAAGAGCTTAAAACTTGCATGCAGATACAATAAGTGATTTTGGTTCATGAGGATAAATATTAAAGGATGGTGATACTAGAGAGCCTAATACATAATTTAACCCCTAAACTTGTATGTTTTCTTATTTTGTCATGCCAAAATTTTTGGACGTTCAACTTACCTCGTAATTTTTTTAAAATTATCTCAACTACTCCCCTGAACTTGCTTTAATTCGGCAAATGCAAAGTTTTTTCAATTCATCATGGGACTTTATTCTATTCTTTCTTGGCCTTCTAGGTCTTAGAGTGATAATTGGAGGATGAATGAGATGATTCTGAGATCCAACCACATTAAAAACACTTTTAGTTGATACAGTTTTAGTAATTTTAGGGGCTGAGTTGAATGCTAAAAAAATTTTGGGTGACAAAAGAAGAAGACAGACAAGTTTGGGGTGGGGGGAGGGGGTAAGTTATGTATTAGTCCATACTAGAGGAAAAATATATCATCAAGGAAAGAGGGAGCATCTATCTAGATTGCTGCAGGTGACATATTATTAAGATAATGAAGCAAAAAGAAATATGACTATTTTGACTTCAAGCCCTATGTGCGTAACATGGATATCTTGACCATTTTCATATTTTTTCATCATCAAAACTTAGAGGATCTTAATGTTAATCACCCATGATCTAACAATATCCCCCTTTTGATGATGACAAAACCTTCATGAATTTAATTGCTACGTCAAGGACAACAAATTTGATCAAAGATTCCATCCTTGTCATGAGGTTAGTATAATGTCAATTTTTTAAAAAAATTACCACTTTCATTTCAAATTCATCTAATTTTATCCCCCTTTTTGTTGTCCTAAAAAAAAAAGGTTAAACATTAACAAGTTCTAACACCCCATATCAAAAACAATTTGTGCATAGTTTCAAAAACTTCTTGTATCCCCTATTCACTTCAAACTTATCTCCAATTCAAACAACTTTAAAGTCATCCAACATTTTAAAAATCATGTAAATATCAACAATAAAAAAGAAATGCATGAAAATTAAAAGATTAAGAATATAAAAATACCAAATGTGCCAATAGGCATAATATGCTGACAGATCACCATTATCACTAGAAGAAGAACTATCATCTATTCTCTTCATTTTCATCCTCTTATTCTCCTTCATTTTCTCCCTCCTTTCTCTTTCCTTCATCTTGTTTCTTATTAGGCTTTCATATTTTGCACACGTTTTGGAGTAATACTCCAATTCTTCATCTTCCTCTAAGCTTGATTCCTCCTCACCTTCCTTTTCACTTTGAATGTATGATTGACCCTTAAAAGCTTTTTCTTCTTTTGGAATTCTCCCCCTAGACTTTAAAATTATCTCATAGTTTATGAGGGATCCAATGAGTGCATTATAGTCTTAGGGGTTGAGTTCATTGGTATTCATTATCCCTACGACTTGTGAATCACAAGACTTTGGCAAGGATTGAATCACTTTATTCACTTTATTGTGTTCTTTGAACTTATCCCCCAATGCTTCTAGCCCATTTGTGATTCTCACAAACCTATCAAGGGCACTTGTGATGGTCTCATCTTCTTTGATGGAAAAGAGCTCAAACTCATGTTAGAGGATGTTTATGTTTGTTTCCTTCACTTGGGAGGTTCTTTCATATGTTAGCTCCAAGGATTTCCAAATTTCTTGAGCATTTTGACAACTTAAAATTCTTATTATCTCTTCAAGTGTCAATCCACACATAATAATTTTCATTTCTTGAGCATTGATCCTCTCTTTCCAGTCGTTATTTGTATACTCTTCTTCACTCTTCAAAGAGCCATATCTTCTTGTAATGATATGGGTGCCAAGACCAATTACCTTTCAAAGTTTTATGTCTTGCGCTTTGATGAATATCATCATGAGATTATTCCATAGGGAGTAGTTTATAACGTTAAAAAGCTGTGGATGACCCAGAGATGCACCAGGCTCGAATGCGGATGAATGAACAAAACCCATGTTCTTATATGCAGATGTTTTCTCCAAGGATGTTAAGCCTTCTCAGGGGAGACTCGTTTGGATACCAATTGTTGGAGAAGGTGCAGAGGCAAAAGCTTGTAAAGAAGCAAAGAAACAACAAGAGAGATTATAGTGGTTCGACCAAACCAAGACTACGTCCACTACCTAAGTTCCTCACTTAGGATTTTCCTAATCCACTGTTATCAATGATTGATTCTGGCTCAATCCAACAAAGCCAATACAACAAGATTGACTCCTGGCTTACACCTTTAAAGCCTAGCTCACAAGGTTGATTTCAGCTCACACCTTTAAGACCAAAATAAGGTTGAATTCTCTCAAGGCTCACACCTCTAAAGCACTTACAATGTTGCTTCTTAGGATAAAAACAAACATTTCCCACACCCAAAGTGCATACAAAAGGAATACAAAGAAAGCATTATGCTAGAGGTGATTGTATGAACTTGATGATCTTAATTTTCTCTCTAGCTTGATCTTTGGTGTTTTCATTTTATGCAATTGATAGGAATTGTAGAACTATGATAGTATATGTTCTTCCAACATTTATCTGTCTTTTCTTGATGTATATATAACATTTGTAAGCCTTAAGACCGTTGGAGTTGAAGTACTAATCGTTTAAGTGCAATCATTTTTGTTTAAGTTGTCTTGATGTCTCTTACGTGGTTAAGCATTACCCTTTGCAACTCTGATTCTTCTTACGTGGTAAAATCTAAGCCTTGCATGTGTAACATGGCTATCTTGACTATTTTCATTTTTTTTATCATCAAGGATCTTAATGTTGATCACCCATGATGCAACAGAAAGAAGTTATATCTGATCATTGTGATTTGATAGTATATGTTAATTGGGTTGTGAGAAATGAAAGGAAATTTACCGTTAAAATAGTGAGTGTAGACCATACTTGTTGGGGAGTACAAAAAAATAGGCAAACTAATGTAAACTTTTTAGTCAAGGTGTATGTTGGAAAATTTAAGATTAATTTAGAGGCTGATATTATGGATAAATATGCAATTCAAGTAAATAAACTAAAATACTATAGAATTAGGTCTAAGGCTTTGAAATGCTTACGAGTTCACTTTCTAAACATAATCAGAAGTTGATGAATTATATAGCCAAAATGAAAAGAGTGGACAACTCAAGTTCATATGTTTTTTAGTCTGTACTTGGTTTTGGAGCTAAATGTAGATTTCAAAGATTCTACATTAGGTTCTTTATTTTGAGGATGAGTTTCTTTAAGCATTGTCATATAGTTATAGACTTAGATGGAGTTTTTTCGAAGACATAGTTCGGTGGTTGTTTGCTAGCTGCAGTAGGAAGAAATGCTAATAACCAAATGTTTTTTTATTGCGTGGGTGATAGTTGTTACATAGAACACAAATAACTGGACATGGTTTTTAGGACTTCTTGTGAACGACCATAACATCATTGATGGCAATGGATGGGTTGTTTCTGGTGACCAGCAGAAGGTAAACTTAAATGCCTTTTTTAATTTATTATTCAACATTACTTATGGTTTAGATTTATCTTTTACATATATGTATGCCAATAACATGAGGGTTTGATAAATGCAGTTAAGACACATATGCCAAATGTAGAGCACAAATTTTATGCCACACTCATGTATTCAAATTGGAAGAAAACTAACAAAGAACAAATATACAAGATCAGTGTTTTTGAAAGTTGTTTAAGTTAAAAATAATGTTGTTTTTCCATCTATAATGTTGTTTTTCAATATTCCATAAAGGAAATGAAAGCTATTGAAGAAGACCAGAGTGCTTGGAAAGAATTCATGGAGAGAAACTCCTATACTTTTTGCAAACCGTTTTTCAGGACTTAATCTAAGTGTGACATAATTGATAATAACATATGTGAGGTGTTTAATGGAAGCATGTGTAAAGCAAGGACTAAACCAATGCTGAATTTGTGTGAAGATATTAGAACTTACATTATGGGAAAGTTGTACAAACATAGCAAGCAAACTGAAAGATGGATGAAAGAACATGTATACATAAGGATTTTAAAGAAGAACAAGCTGATTAAAGGTGTTGCCTCTTGTGTTGCAAAGCCTGCAAGAAATAAAAATTTTGAAGTAAAGGAAGGAGATGACACATATAATTTTGACTTGAACAATCAGACATGCAACTGTATGTATTGTTGTAACACCTCGTCGAAATCCAATTAAGACTTTTTGTAGCACTCCTTTCAGACCCAATTTGATTTCGTTCAAGTTTTGATTTGATCTTTGAATGTTCAAGTGGATGATTGGATGTTTGATAATGTTTTGAAATAACTAATTATGTTGATCTTAGTGGTATTGATTGGATTGAATGGAGGAAAAGGAAGAAATTAAATTGTGAAAAATCAGCCATGAAACGTTTTTGTGATGGTTGAAACATGTGTTTCCTTAGTCGTCCAACTACGTATCATTTGGCTTGTTATCATCCATGAAGAGGAGTTATAGTCTAGCACGAAACACACATCTCAGGGGTTACACGCACATCTTGTCTCCTGAACACTCCAAAAACAGTGTGTTTTGAACCTGCTTTGTTTCTACTTTAAAAACCCGACTTCCCCTTCATTTTCCCCTTTTTATTCACTCTTCCTCACTCAAATCCATCCATATCCATTCCTCATTGCCTCTAATTCATTCCCCATCATTCCTTGAGGTAATATCGTGACTCTAACTTGGTTTTCTTCAATTTTTGTGGTTGCATTATGGTGGTTTGTGTTTGAATGATGTTGGTGACGGTTTGGGCTAGGGTTTTGATTTTTGTTTTATTTGTTCTTAATATGTCACAAAGGATGTTATATTCTGATAAATATGAGTTAGAAATATTTGAATCAAGCTTGGATTCCATAGATTTTGTGGGTTGTGAAATGGGTTTGTTGTAGTCTAATGTTTTTGGGATTTTTTGAAGGTTTTGGAGTTTTTCTTGTGATAATGATTGTAGATTTATGTGTTAGAGGATGATTAGAGTCCATTTGAATAGCTTGGAATACTGGTATTGAGCGGAACGAGTTTTGGGGTGATTTTGGATTATTTTCTATCACAAGGACCAAAAGTGTAATTTTTGAGCAATTGGAACTCATTTGTAATTTTGGAATATTTTTAGGACTAAAGTGTAATTTAGAAAAAATATAGAAACTAAACTGTAATTTTACATCGAGGTTTGATTTTCAAAGAGAGTAATAGATATTCAATTGCCATATGATTTACGTGGGTTTGGGTTGCATCCACATATCATATATTCAGAATTGTCACAATTACTGCTTTTGACCCCTTTTATAATAAATTATGTTTCAGCTCAGTTTGATATTTGAGATGGCCAACCATCCACCTACAGTCAATAATTAGATTATTAGCTCGGTATCCAGGTCAGTAAGATGACAGTTTCAGACACATAGGTTGTCTTCTGAAATTATATGTTTTTTTATGTGTCTAGATCTTTGCATGTAATCCGAAATAAATAAAGGATAGGAAATCCTAAAATCTGACTTACTCTATTATGAAAAATCTGTTCTAAAAAATTATTACATTTTTTGTAATAAATATTATGTTCTGAAATAAGTATAATTTATGCACTAAGTATTCTGTTTTTGAAATTAAATGTATTTTTGTAATAAATATTCCGCAAGAATTTAAGTATATTTTTTGAGACAAATACTTTGTTCAGTAATTTGAAATATTTTCTCTAATAAATATTTTGTCTGAATATTTGATATAATTTCTGTAAATAATCTTAATGTTCTGTGTGCTGGCTGTTTGAAAAAATATATATATATATAAATTCTGATATGGAACACCCAACTATGGGGTAGCGTAGCCTTTGGTATACAAATGCTCTATCAGATGCCTATGTTGCTATTTTTTTCCTAAGTGGCTATCATCAGCCCAGAGGGTTGTTCTTCGCCTAAGTGGCTAACCCCTGTCTAAGTGGCTGTCACAAGCTTAGGGAGTTGTCATTCGCCTAACTGGCTATATCTGGTGCCTAAGTTGTCAATCTGTGCCTAAGTGACTATTATAGAATCCGAGTGACTCCATTTGTCCGATTCAAGTCCTGTAAAGTTTTTAATATTATTTTTAATAAATATTTTGAAAAGTAAATATTTTATTCGATCTATTTAATTATTTAATTTGTGTGACGGCTTGTTACTTGCCTTGTTAGCGAAGGATTTCGAAATAGTTTTTCCAAAAATAATAGTATATGTTTATATGTATCACTGTGTATATGAATATACATTCATCTATCTGTATGTGGTATTTTCGAAAAATATTTTCAAAACGGTCTATGTAAGTCCCGGAGGCGATCTGGAGTGTTATCCCTCACTGAGTTTTCTCACCCCTCCCTTTAACATTTTTCAGGTTATGTGGATAGAGAACATCTGATCTTCAGTGCTCAATTAGGCGTCTTTGTCAGTAGTGAATGCCCTATTGTTCGGGCATGATTATCTATTCTGTTAGATGCTCCATAACAGGTAGTGGGTTATGGCAATGTATTTGATAATTATGTTGGGTTAACTAATTTTACTTATTATTATTTATTTTTGTATTTTGATATTATAATATTTTTTTATAAAGAATATTATTTCTAAATTGATATCTGTTAATCTGTTTTAATATAATTAATAATCCGGCTAAGAATAAGAAATTGGGTAGATGTTATGTTCTCCGTAGCTCGTGCGGAATGGATCTAGCCTTTGGTTCAGTTCAACTCGTACGCCGGTCATGGTCCGATCTCGGGTCGTGACAATTGTGATATGAGTGTTGTTTATGATGTAATTTAGCAAATTCCTTGGATGGCAACAAAAGGAAACCCATTGCCACTAATCAGGGATGACTAGGAGAGGACAACTGCTTAATTTGCGAATTAGGCACAAGAAAGGAAAGACAATTTCACGAAGGACACGATTCAGAAACATTTACGGTGCACGACAAGCAATTACAGGGGATAATGGAGATAACTATTCAATTGCCACAAACCCAGGACAGCCAAGAAAGGAAAGTCATTTGATTGTTATTGACCTGGGACATAAAAGGAAATCTAGGAGGACATATTGCATAAACCAGACACGAAGAAGGAAATTCAAATATGTTAGAGGACAATAGTTAAAAGTAAGGAGAAATCAATGAGATCTTGATCAATTGATGAAATCAAGGTGTCCTATATAGCAAGATGACAAGATTGACACAAGAAAAGTATAAATACGGATAGAGAACGCCAAAAAAAGGACCTCCAATCTAATACTCAAATCAAATTTGATACCAGTATGAATCTCATATTTGGTTTATTTTTGTGTCCCCAACTTTATGCTATTAGTGTCCTTTGTCAATTTTCTATTTCTATCAAGTGTCCTTAGTCTTTGTTTTTCATTTTATTAGTGTCCTTCGTCTTCTAAATAGTTGTTCTTCATTAATTTAAGTGTCCTCAAATGTTATTTCATAATATATTTACAAGTTTTGGTGTTGTTAATCTTGCTATTGTTCTTTAAGATGCAAGAGAACCATAGTGAATAATTTGTCCCTTTAATCACTCTAAATCATTTGTTTAAGAAGTTTGATTTATTGAGTGCAATTTTCATTCAATCATTTTCAATTCTCGGTTTAGGAAAACATAAATTCCTTGGCATGCTCAATCAATTCTCAAAGGGCAACATTGTCCTCTTAGTTTTCATTCAAGAAAATAAGGTAACGATCTTCTAGCACACTCGATGGGAAGACTGAAACAATGCCACCAAAAAATTGCGGAGGAAAACAAACCATCGCCTCCAGTCTTAAGAACGGAAATGAAGAAGTCAATGCAACAAAAATGGAAGAAGAAAAAAAATTTTAGCCATAAGAAATAGAAGATTCTGAAGAAACACTCTCGGATTCAAAGAGGCAGGTTCTCCAAGCCACTACCTTATAAAAATCATTTCTTAAAAGGATACTACTATCGTTGCACAAAAATGGAATCAAGTTTGGGCTTTTTGCCAAATATTGATAAAAAGATGGATGCCAACAATCAGCAGGCCCTTGATACACACCAAGTTACCATGGATAGAATATCCAGAAATTAAGAATTATTGTTGGAAAAAATTTAATCTGTTGGAGGAAGTTCACCAGTGGTCTCCGTAAAGGACACACCTCAAACACTCGAGGGGCAGTCCCTGAAAGCATCTGTACATGAGACAAACCAACATTTTGAAAAGAAAACTATAGAGGACTATCAACCTTGTAATATCCCATAAATTTTTAGTTATTTTTGGAGAATTATATTTGGGGTAATTAGTTGGAATAATTATTTGGGAAAATTTGGGAAATTAATTGAAATTTTATTTTGGCAATTGGAGGGTAAATTTTATATTTTTGAGGTTAATTTGGTGAATTATGAAGATTAGGGGTAAATTGGAAAAAATTGATTTAAGAGAAAATGGTGAAAAAAAAAACGAAGAAAACTGGAAATGAGAACCGAACGACAGACCGTCTGTTTTGAGTTGCAAACGACCTGTCATTCGTCATTGTTTATGTGCGTTATGCTGGCATTTACGCGCGTTCTCGGGAGACCGAACGACATGTCGTTTCGTCCAGTCGTTCGCGTTCGTTGTCAGCCAGTAACCAAAACGACGTCGTTTTGTTATGCATAATTTCCTTTAAAACCGAAACCGACACCCTCTCTTCAATTTAACATTTCTCTCTCGTTTTTCATCCAAATCCGACAAAATTTGTTTCCTTTTGCTCTAAAGACATTCCTCTATCATATTTGAGGTAATTTCCCCATTTATTTTCCATTTTTGATCTCCTTTTATGCTCATCTTTGCTGATGTTCGGTTTTGACCGAAAATCAGAGTTTTAAGAGTTAGGGTTCAGTTTTGGCTGGGTTTTTGTGCTGATTTGGAGTTTTTTATGATATATGTATGTATTAGGAACAATAAGGAACATATATTTGCTTGGATAGATGATGAAATCATGGATTTTCGTATAGGGTCCATTTTGGTCCGAAAATACAAACTTTGATTTGAATGGTTTTAGATGGTTTTGGTTGAAACCAATGATGAAAATAGACTCCAAGGATGATTCTAATTGGATTTGTAGGATCGAAATATTGAATTTCGCTCGAATCAAAATTTAAGGCATTTTTGCAAAAATTCTCGTCGCAGGGACCTCGGTGAAAATATTAGTTTTTGATTTTTGATTTATTTTGAGGAAGAGAATGTTAGATTATATTTTAAGGATTTTTAAGGAATTTATGAGTATTTAAATAGTTGGGAGGTATCCATTTGCGAGTAAGGCATTTGCATTGCATTGCACTCATAAATTAGGTACGGCCACAATACCATTTTTATTGATGTTGTTATGTTGTATTTGTTACAGCATCCAGTGCTTTTTTGCACCAGTAGCCACCCACCAGCGGTGCTTGATTCGGATTTCTAGAGCTTGGACATCCAGGTGAGTGGATGGCAGCTTCAGACACATAGGCTGTGTCTCGAAACTGTATATGTTTTTGATGTGCTATAACCAAATTGTGAACTTGACTAATCAAATGATTGGTTAAAAATATGAAAATGGATTATGTGAATAAATGATTATGGTTTTGTTTTGAAGAAAGTTATATGTATGTATTGATATACATATGTTTTTCACATATTTTGAGGATGATTGTGCTTGGGTTTAATTATGTTTTTAATTGTGGGACACCTTTGCTACGGGGTACGTAGCCTTTGGTATACCAATGTATGTGA
>CAODLS011372012.1:0-14442 GCA_948243855.1 Flueggea neowawraea | reverse complement strand
CACCCCAAAAAAAGAGTATTGTTCTCTAACATTGGATCCCCTACTAATCAACATGTTCAACTTCATAGACAATTCATCAATTTAGGAAGCCAAATCAGGAGAAGAAGATGTGTTTACCTTATGTATACCAGCTCTTCTTCCTCTTACCGCTTTTTATTGTGAATTTTTTGCCAACATCTCATAAATGTCATAAACCTCTTTAGCGGTCTTGTCTCCAAATTAGCCTCCCAAAGCGATGTCAACCAATGTTTGCCCATGCATGGTGAGTCCATCATAGAAAAATTGGGTGAGCAATGCCAAAGAGAATTGGTGGTGAGGGCATTGAGTGAGAAGCATCTTGAAGCGCTCCCATGCCTCATGAAAGGGCTCTCCCTCCAATTGTGAGAAAGATTAAATCTTGCTCCTTAATTCCACTGTCTTTTGAGGATAATAATATTTCATCATGAACTTGTCATGTATCTCCTCCCAAGAGCCAAGAGAACCTTCCGGTAAGTTGATCAACCAAGACTTAGCTCAATCCTTTAAGGTGTATGGAAAGCATCTAATCCTCAAGTCATCTTCAACCAAACCTTGTAAAGGGAATGTTTGGATGGTGGTGTAGAACTCCCTTAAGAAGGTCAATGGATCCTCCGATGGAAAGCCATGAAATGATGGTAGCATGGTGAAGTGAATGCTCTTCAACTCATAGTTCCTTGTCGTCGGGCTCAATCTAATGCAAGAAGGAGAAGCACCAATAATCGGACCTTGTATCTCCCTCATAGTCATTGGACCCCCTATTTGGTGCCCATTTCCACCTCATTGAGCTTGCTCAACTCTCGCATCCTCCACCTCACCTCGAGGTCTAGCTTTCACTTCCATCCTTGTTGTTCTTTGATTGGCTCAGTTTGCCCTCAAAATTCTTTCTATCACAGGGATCAAAGGGATAACATCTTGATTTTCCAAACTCCTAGTGCGTCTCAAAAGCATAAATACCTACAAGTGCAAAAGAAGCAAACAAGTAGATAAAACAAAAATAAAAATGACCAAAATAATACACTGTTTCCCGATAACAACACCAAAAACTTGATCGGCCTCTAGCAAGCATGCTAGAATTGATATAGTTTTACTTGAAAGTATTCCAAGGATATCGAACCCAAGGGAACGGGTCTAGTTATAGTAAATTAAAAAGAGAAAAGCAAATAAAATCATCAAGTTATTTTTGGGGTTTTGGAATTAAAAACAAATAATAAAATAAAATGCAAATACTCAATAATTGGAAAACGTTAGGGCTTCAAGATAAAAGCAAGGATTTAGTTGTAATAACGAATGAAATTGGGTTTTAACATATTGGTATCAGTGTTCTATCCACAAATATCACTCAATGCCTCTATCAAGGTCACTCAAGTAGTGCATACACTCTCTAGGTGGGTCCTTTCGGCCTCACCTAGTCAAATTAGGCCCATTAGGATTATTGGAGAATTTCATCAAATATCTTGTAGGCATAAGTATATTTCTATCCTAAAACCATACAAGTTTTATGCTTGTGACCTAACTCAAGCTTCATATCTCAATTCATCACTTAGGAGTGTCAAAAACAACATTGAGGTCGCGAAACTCAATATTATTCAATCAATAACAAGTCATACAATCATCACCAACAATAGATTTAAAAATTAAAGCATCAAAATAATTGATATAACATTAAAAGCACAAAACCCATAACAATAATCATCCATTAAAGCAACATAAATCCAAGGTTTACATCTCTACACCCTAACAATGAAACTAAGCTAACATGTTTAGGAAATTAAGCATAAAACAATAAATTGAAACCCTAAACATGTTCCTAAACAAAGCAAAGAAGATAAAAAGATAGAATAAAACTTCTCTTGATGGTTGATGAAGCCCTATTCCAATCCTCTTCTCTCTCCTTTTTGAATCTTCCTTGGAGAATGGGTAAGAGAATGATTATCTCTTTCTTGAATTTGTGTGTCCAAGGTTTCCAAAAATAGGGTGGAAGAGGCCTATTTATAGTCATTTAAGTCCCCACAAACCCTAGCAAAAATGTCCCAAAAATTCCCTTGAGATATGCCTTTGGTCCCCACAAGTTTGACATTTTTTTGTCACTTTCTCTTTCTTCACTGGCACGCGTCACGGCCGTGACACTAGTCACCCACGGCCGAGACAATTTTCAGCAATGAACAATACCCATGAAAATGAAAGTGAACAGTAAAAGTGAACAATAAGGTGAACAATAAAAATGAACAGTAACTTTGAACAGTGTCACAGGCGTGACAAATCGATGTCACGGCCGTGACAACTTTCTGCCTCAAAATGCGATTTTATTATGCTTGTCACGGCTGTGACATTGTTCATCCACGACCGTGACATTTTTCTGTGTCCCTTTTCCTCCATTTTTTGCTTGTCACGGCCATGACACTTGGTCATCACGACCGTGACACTTCTTTGCTCATCTTTTCCATCAATTTCTTCATGCTTTCATGAGTTTACTTGGGGTCTTTCCATTTCGAATAATTTTTTCATCATTCCCAACTCATTTTCTTCAATTTATCTCATCCTACAAGCATTACAAACATTATAAGCATTTCACCACAAAAGAATGATTTATAGGATGAAAATAGATAAATTATTGCTTGAATTAATGTGTAAATTTAGCATACATTAGGTGTCCCTAGTCCAACAAATCATATATATATATATATATATATATATATATATATATATATATATATATGTATATATATATATATATGCAGACGAACATACATATCAAATGGATTATACTGATATTGATTATTTTTATACTGATACTGATATTATCTTTAATACTAATATTGATCTTGTATTATCGTATACAAATAAATTAGTCCTTATTACAAATAATCCAATTTCTTTAAAATTATTTATCCTTTTTTAGTTCGGATTACATGCAAGGTCTGATCACATCAAAAACATATAATTTTGAAGACACATCCTATGTGTCTAGAGCTGTCGACGCTCTCCCCTAGACACCGAACTAATAATCTAAATCATTGACCATCGGAGGATGGCTAGTCATCTCAGATATCAAACTAAGTTGAAATATAATTTATTACAAAGGGTCAGACATAGTAACTGTGGCAATGCAAAATATATGATATGCAGATGCAAACCAAAACCCATGGAAATCCTATTGTGATTGAATGTTTAGTAGTCTCGTTGAAAATCAACCCTCGATGTAAAAGTAAAATTTAGTCCCTATATTTTCTCCAAATTACACTTTTGTTCCTAAGATCTTAGAAAATTACAAAATAGTCCCCAAACTTTTGAAAAATTATAGATCAGTCCTTAAAATATTCTAAAATTATAAATAAGGCCTCAAATTATTCAAAATTCTAAATTAGACCTCAAACAATGCAAAATTTCAAAGTCATTACAATAGAAAATCAGTCAAAAATACCCTACAACTCGTTCAACCCGAAAACCAATGTTCCAATACACCTACATTACTTCTAATCATACTCCAATACATAAATCAATAATCAATTTCACCAAACAACCACAAAATCATCAAAACGTTTCACAATCTCGGCCAAAACCCTAACCATTCAAAACTAACCTCAAATCCTTCAAACCCAAACTTAATCATGTATATCTAATCTTAATCTATCATGATACAAAATCATACAAATCCCATTTCCACAGAAACATCAAAAATTCGAACCTAAATGCAAATTCAACCTCCAATAAGAATTTGAAATTAATGCATGAAATGGAAGAAAAGAAGTGATTAGAAGAGTAATCTTACCTCCAAAGATGTTTAGGAATGATGGGAAGGCAATGAGAGAGCTTGAGAGACTGATTTGGGAGGGAAGAGAGTGAAAATGGTGGTGAATGGCCAAAGGAAGTCGAGTTTGGGGTTATATGAAGACCCCCAGACTAAACACACTGTTTTAGTATTTTTGAAGCATAACTCGAGTTACACACTTCCTAACTCTAGTTAAACTTCACCCAAAAATGATGTTGAATATACGACTAACTCGAGTTACGCAAAATGCTTACTCGAGTTATCCAAGCCCTATCTAACTCGAGTAGCCGAGATGTTAACTCGAATTAGATATGACTTTAGACCACTCAAGTAAGACAATTTGTTTACTCAAGTTACACAATATTCCAGAGGTTCCACGACACTTAAACCTACAAAATTATCATCATTAACCACCCTTCATCATTTAATCGTCATCTCAGAACATCTTCAATAATCAAAACTTACTCAATATCATCATCAAATATTCTCAAACACCAATTCAACATTCCACACTCAAAATCAAATCGGAATTGATTGACTTTCAATCGGATTTGAACGAGGTTCAACAGAAGATCTCATCGGAATAGGGCGAGGTGTTACATAAACTATTTTGAAAATTGATTTGAAAAATACCGCATGCACATATACAAATCTACTATATAAATATACACACTAATACAAACTAGTATTAGTTCAAAAATCCTTTTCAAAATATTTCGCAGAAATAGCATACAACATACAAACAAGCATAATGTTTATTTTCAAAAATACTGAATAATTATAATAATAATAACAAGAAAAATGACACAACCAGAATCAGAGAATATGTGAAATCATAAATAGAGTACATGCATAAAGAACAAACAAATTACTTACAGAAAATATACTTATTTACTGAACAAAAAATTTACCTCAGAAGGTATACTTAAATTCAAATGGAATATTTAATGCATAAAATGTACTTATTTGAAAAATATAATATTTGTTACTGAGGATGTATCAAATGCCAAAACAGAATGTTTATTACAAAAAACATAATAACTTCAAACAAATTATTTATTTTAGAAAACATAATAATTTTCTAAAACAAACTTTTCATAGCAGAGGTTTCACGTATTAGTTTTGGTGCTCTAGTCCAATCATTTATGTACATTGTCATTCGATTTATCATTTAATAAAGAAATATTTTATATCTATAAAATATTATAATATGTTGTATGAAAACAAAATAGGCCACTCGAAATAACTATTCATGGAGGTTTTATCTTTATAAAACATATAATAATATTGATGAAATAAAAGATAAAATAAAGAAGAATAAACTATTTATGGAGGTTTTATCTTTATAAAATATATAATAATATTTCATAGATATGAAATGAAATGTCTCTTTATTAATTAATAAATTGAATGACAATGCACATAAATGATTGGACTAGAGCACCAAAACTAACATGGGTCACACACTAAAACGAGTTGGATTGGATCACAAATATTCTCTCTTGTAGTGACTGAATTATTAAGTTGGTTAATTTGATTAATTATTCATAATTCAGAGTTTTATGATTTATGTCTTAGATATGATATAAGACATTATCCATTAATGTAATGGGTTTTTAATATAAATTACTTCTAATTAGGTCAAATATGTTTTGGGCATATTATTATGTGTGACATAAATTAGGCCCATGTATTTTAATAAATGAGTGATTTATTTAATGATAATGTATGTAATTAAAAGCCCAAAAATATTCATTATCCCATAAAAATTTGGCACACACACTAGGTTGACTAGGTTAAAGCTTGACTAAGTCTTCTTAAGCTAGTGCATGTTGATTAGAACTCCAAACTAAGTAAGGAGTTCATATGCTTGTAGGACAAGTAAGAGGAACTTAGTACACTTAAACTAGGGTTTTCTATGCTCTTATAAATAAGAGGGCCAAATTTCACACGCTCTTCATTAAGGCTATGCCGAATTTGTGAGTGCCACAAATAAAAGAGAGAAGATTTTGTGAGACTAGAATATTGATTCTTAAGTGCTAGTACACTAGACCGATCCAAGCAAGCTCGTTCATGTGGACACCTTTAGACACATTCGCGGAAAGGCAACATGAGGGAAAGGAGATTTGATTTTTTTTTTATACTAAAAGCAACACCAACACCCTATTCAGTTATACACTCTAACATTGGATTTTAAAGTACAATATGCTAACCCTAATCGTGTATGTTGATATGCATGGATCATTGATGGAATTATGGGTTTAAAATTTTGTTATTTTCACTGCCATGTATGTTTATGAATGTCATATTATTAGTTGTGAATTTCAATAGTGGTATCAGAGACATCAACATAGATGATTTCTTTTATATGCGATATAGTTGTGTTGTTGTTGTATATGTTCGACCTTGCTTATATTTTTATGGTATTGTTGTTGAATTAATGATATTTAGGATTTAATTTATCAAGATAAAATTGGGATTTATACGATTAAGGCCGAATATGATTGATGGTTTACATAGGATGTTAAGAATCATCTTGAAAGCAGTTTAGGGTTTTGTATATTCGGTTTTATAATGAGATTATAAATAATGGGATGAATGATAATTTGATTATGAGGTTCATATATTAATGAGATTAATACAGATTGAGGTTTTAAAATTAGAAATTTGTTTCATAAGCAATGCGAATTACAAACCTCCCTCGCAACCGGTTTGCGAAACCGCTTTACACATCCACCGTCTAATCAATCTAATTACTTGATTAATTGTATGATATTTATTGTTCATAATCTGATTATTTTTTATTTGAATGATGATTCAATATGCGTGGTGCATGACATAACCCAATTAAACCCATGTGATTGGTATATTATTGATTGTAATGGTATGGCCGAATGTGCCCATTTTAAATACGGGTTTTTGGCAAATGTGCCTATTTTAATTTTATTTGTAGAATAGGTTAGTATATATCTTATTTATATTTTGAATGTGAAGAATGAATACCACCCTAGGTTGACCCTTGATCTTCACATTGACTTGTGAAATCAAACTTATACTTGGGCTTTGTTATGTCACGTTTGCATTATGCTATATAAATACATATGATGCTTATATGCCATGATCGAATTTTTATTTTGTATCCCACACAAACAAACAAACTTTATCCCTATAAATAGTAAGTCAAAAATGCCTTCCATAATCAATGCTCGTGAAGGCTTTGTTCATTGGTGTATAATTTCTGCCTCCGCAGGGTGCACTCAATTACCTTAGTAAGGTGATGGTAGATAATGGTTGTATCTATATTTTAATTATTGTTAGACTTAAAATGGCTATCAAAATGGTTTTGGGCCTAGGGCATAGAAAAGGATTTAAATGTCAGGACATGAGATGTCAAAATTCCTAAAAATGTAGGAGTTGTATATGATATAATTTAAAAGGAGTTTTCTAACTAAATAGCTAAGGTTAATGACTAGCTCAACTGACTTAACTTTGAGTGAAATATGGATCTTGCACCCACTATGTTTAAAACTTAAATTAACTTTGGGGATGCTAATTTTAGTGGGAGTCTTGAAAAGCCCTCTTATTTAATTTGTGCATATTTTGTATGTAGATATAATGGAAATAAACAACAACACATCAACCTTTACTTTACGATCGATCCTTGAGAAGGAGAAATTGAATGAGACTAACTTCCTTGATTGGTCTCAAAACTTAAGAATTGTTCTTAAGCAAGAAAGGAAGAGTTATGTCCTAGATACAGTGATTCCCTAAGTACCTGCACCCAATGCCCCTAGAGCACAAAAGGATGCTTATGAGAAGCATGTAAGTGACTCAACTGACGTCACATGTCTTATGCTTGCTACCATGGTTGCGGATTTGCAAAAGCAATTCGAAGCTATAGAGGCATTTGACATGATGAGGCATCTCAAGGAAATGTTCCAAGAGCAAGCTCATCAAGAAAGGTTCTTGACAATGAAGGCATTGAATGAGTGTAAGATGGCTCTTGGCTCTTCAGTGAGTGCACATGTTCTCAAGATGAAGGGTCGTTTTGATCAACTTGGTACTCCTTTAACAAAGGAGTTAGCCATATATACGATCTTAGGGTCATTCCCTTGTAGTTATGACCAGTTTGTTATGAACTACAATATGCACAATATGGATAAGTATATCACCAAAATTCTTGGTATGTTGAAGAATGCTAAGAAGAGAATTCCTAAGATGAATGATGTGCTCATGGTACAAAAGGGGAAAAGAAAGCACCAAGGCAAGGCTAAGCCAAAGTTTGTTGGCAAAGGTAAGGGAAAATCCAAACCTAACTTTTTCATGCCTAATCCAAATTTGACCAAGTCAAAAGAGGGAGTTTGCTTTCATAGCAATGAACCAGGGCATTGAAAGAGAAATTGCAAACTGTATTTGGAAGAGCTAAAGAAGAAGGGCAGTGCGACTTCTACTTCAGGTATTTTTGTTATATAAATCAATATGTCTACTAATTCCTCATGGGTATTTGATACTAGATATGAAGCTCATGTTTGCATTGATTTGCAGGGATTGAGAAATAGTAGATCATTGATGAAAGACAAAGTGGACCTACAAGTGGGCAATAGAGCAAGAGTTGTTGCATTAGCTGTAGGAACTTAATATTTAACTTTGCCTAGTGGACTTCTTTTACAATTATCAAATTGTTATTATATTCCTTCTATGAGTAAGAACATCATTTAAGTTTCTTGTTTAGACAATGATAGTTTTCATTTTATTATTAAGAATAATAATCTTTCCCCTATCATGCAGACATATTTTATAGTGTTGCAACCTTATCTTTTGGTCTCTATGTTTTAAACTTGGAACAAAGCAAGCCTATCTAAAACATTAATAAAAGGTTAAAATCAAGTGATTTAAACCAAATCTACTTTTGGCATTGTCGTTTAGGCCATGCAAGTGATAAATGCATAACAAAACTCCATAAAGATGGATTACTTGACTCATTTGATTTCAAATCGTTTGATGCATATGAATCTTGTTTGTTAGGCAAAATGAACAAGAGTCGTTTTACGCACAAAGGTAAAAGGGCAAATGAACTATTAAGCCTACTACATACCGATGTATGCAGACCTTTTAGTACAAGTGCTAGATGAGGTTATTTGTACTTCATCCCTTTTACTGATGATTTTAGTAGATATGGATTTGTATATCTTATGAGAAAAAAATATGAATCCTTAAAAAAGTTCAAAGAATTCAAAAATGAAGTACAAAACCAACTTAGCAAGAATATCAAAGCACTTCAATCCGATCAAGGTGGAGAATAGTTAAGCCAAGAGTTTGGCAATCTTCTTAAGGAGTGTGAGATTGTCTCACAACTTACTCCTCCCGGAACGCCCCAATGGAATGACGTATCTTAAAGAAGAAATTAAACTTTATTGGATATGGTGCTATCAATTATGAATGAAAAAGATCTTCCAATCTTGTTTTGGGGTTTTGCCTTAGAAACTGTTGCTTTTATACTTAACCGAATTCCATATAAAGCGGTGGAAAAGACACCATATGAGATATGGAATGGGAAAAAACCAATAATGCATTTTCTAAAGATTTTGGGATACGAAGATTTAGTGAAACGTCAAGTATATAATTGTGGGATATCCAAAGGAAACAAGGGGATATTATTTTTACAACCGTTCTGAGAACAAAGTGTTGCTTGAAACGACGTCTTTTTGGAGAAGCAATTTATTTCCAAAGGAAATAGTGGGAGTAAAGTACTTATAGAAGAAATGAAAGAGCCACAAATAGCCACTGAAGATAGAATAAAGATTAAAAGTGACTCACAAGATATTGTAGAGTCCGAATATGTAACATAAGGCCCTATAAGGTCTGGTAGGACTCGTCATGAGCCTGAGAGATATGAATTTCTCATAACTGACGATAAATGAATTGTTATTGTAGATCACAATGAGCCTACAACCTACCAAGAGGTGATCATAGATCCAACTTCTATAAGATGGCATGAAGCCATGAAATCAGAAATGCAATCTATGTATGATAACCAAGTTTGGAACTTGGTGGAACCACCTGATCGAGCCAAGATCATTGATTCCAAATGGATTCACAAGCTAAAAACCGATGGGATCTTCAAAGCAAGACTTGTTGCAAAAGGTTTTAAACAAACTCATGGTATTGACTATTATGAAACATTTTCAGCAGTCGTCATGCTAAATTTCATTAGGAGTCTTCTTGGCATAACCACATATTATGACTATGAGATATGACAAATGGATGTCAAAACCACTTTCATAAATGGAAACCTCCTTGAGGATGTGTACATGACACAACCTGAAGGTTTTTTCGATCATAAGAATCCTCACTCTAGTAATCCTATATGCACAGTTTTAGTAATTTCGAAGGCTAACTAGAGTTACACATTTCCTAACTCGAGTTAAACTTCACCCCATAAATGATGTTGAATATACGACTAACTCGAGTTACGTAAAATGCTTACTCAAGTTGTCCAAGCCCTGCCTAACTTGAGTAAGCCAAGATGTTAACTCGAGTTAGATAGGACTTTAGACCACTCGAGTAATACAATTTTTTTACTTGAGTTATGCATTATTTCAGGGGTTCCACAATGCTTAAACCTACAAAATCATCATCATTAACCACCCTCCATCATTTAATCATCATATCAAACATCTTCAATCATCAAAACTTACTCAAGATCATCATCAAACATTCTCAAACACCAATTCAACATTCCACACTCAAAATCAAATCGGAATTGATTGAGGTTCAATCGGATTTGAATGAGGTTCTACAAAAGATCTCATCGAAATAGGGCGAGGTGTTACATAAACCGTTTTGAAAACAGTTTCAAAAAATACCGCATGCACATATACAAATGTACTATATAAATATACACACTAATACAAATTAGTATTAGTTAAACATTCCTTTTTCAAAATATTTCGCAGAGATAACATACAACATACAAATAGACATAATGTTTATTTTCAAAAATACTGAATAATAATAATAATA
Source organism: Flueggea neowawraea (assembly GCA_948243855.1). NCBI lineage: Eukaryota > Viridiplantae > Streptophyta > Magnoliopsida > Malpighiales > Phyllanthaceae > Flueggea > Flueggea neowawraea. The sequence continues at coordinate 3,632 of CAODLS011372012.1, read as the reverse complement.
ATAATAATAATAATAATAAGAAAAATGACAGAACTATAATCAGACAGAATCTGGATGGCCATTTAGGCACATCATATCAACCACTTACACTTAGACAGGGTATGACCACTTAGGCACATAATATATTAGCTACATAGGCATTTATGGACTCTGCCACCAGAGAATATGTGAAATCATAAATAGCGGACATGCATGCAAAACAAACAAATTACTTATAGAAAATATACTTATTTACTTAACAGAAAATTTACCTTAGAAGGTATACTTAAATTCAAACAAAATATTTAATACAGAAAATGTATTTATTTGCAAAATATAATATTTGTTATTGAGGATGTATCAAATTCCAAAACAGAATGTTTATTACAAAAAACATAATAACTTCAAATAGATTATTTATTTTAGAAAACATAATAATTTTCTAAAACAGACTTTTTATAGCAGAGGTTTCACGTGTTAGTTTGGTGCTCTAGTCCAATCATGTATGTACATTGTCATTCGATTTATCATTTAATAAAGAGGCATTTTATTTCATATCTATGAAATATTATAATATGTTTTATGAAGATAAAACCTCCACGAATAATTTATTCTTCCTTATGTCATCAAGTTTACAAGAGACACTTTCTAGCAGGATTGTGTTAAGAGTTGTTATATAACCCTAATATATGTATAGCAAATGTGCTCTTATCTTATGCTGGTCGCGCGGTCTATTTTCCTCTATGACACGACATCTTATTCATGATTGATATTAGTTCCATCATGATCCATGACGAGTTATGGTACCGTTATGTGAGAGTGAGAGATGTTGAAAAAAATGGTCTGTCCATGACGAGTGAACTGAACTCGGTCGGTCAATGTGTGAACCAGGACCGTGGACCGAGACCAATTGGAAAGCGCAATTGAGTAGAACCAAACCCGGTTAGTGTGAATTGGGACGATGGACAAAGACCAATTGGTGAGCCCCATTTGAGTTGGGAATGAAATGAGCCAGTAAGACCCACGAGCCCATTTGAGGGCTTCTATAAAGAAGAGAATTTTCACTTCTTCCTTCATCACCTCCATTTACTCCACCACCACCAAAATGATAGAGAGAGCTCTCAATAGGAAAGAGCGAGGCCTCGGCCTTCTGAATCCGTATCCTGTATAGATCACATGTGACATCTAGACTGTGAAACAGCCAACCACTTTCGTTGACAACTCAATCGTGGTTTGCTCGCAAGATTAACATAGAAATTGGTCCTGCTCCACTGCTAGCTTCCACTGGAATCAATGTTAATATGTGAATATATTTATTATATTGTTTATTAGTTAAACTTGTATGCGATCCTTCACATAGAAACATCTTGCCTTCTGAGGAGATTAACTATGACATTTGTGAGGTTATTGAGGCATAAGACTATTTACTTCTAAATTGTGAATTTGGTTCAAAAATTTGGAATAGGGTTTTAGAGCATTTGGCATTGCTTGGGTTCAATCATTTATTGTTGCGTCTTTTTCGAATCAACGTCATGGTATTCCTAGTGGGCACATACAAGGGATATTTTGGCAACTTATTACTTGAGAAATTTGGACTACTAGGAATCGTAGAGTAATTCGACATGAGACCAGAGGCGAAGCTACCCTAAAGTTTGCTATGTTTTTTTATTTAAGTCTTTTTATTTTTAAAATTACTTAAATTAGTTCTTACAATTCAATTTCACTAGTTGAATTAAATAAAAATAAATTTAAAACTATAATTAGGAATATCAAATTTAATAAAATTCAATTCGTTTGTATTAACACTAACTAATTTTTAATTAATTTATGTCTAAAATTCATTACTTCTAATACTTCATAACTAAATTTTTGTTGTACATTCGTCATCAATATCTGCTTGAAATAAATCCTGATTCTGCCGCTGCATGAGGCTACTTTTATTGAAGATATTTTCTTTAAATGTGTCGTGTTTTTTATGTACTTGCAAAAGAGTAAACATAGGTCTTTTGCTTTCACAAGTTATGATGTTAATAGATGTTATGAAACTGTCTTCTCTTGAACTTCACTGTAATGAAACTCTCTTTATACCCTTTCATGTAGCATTGTCTTTATGCCTACGCTGGTAGCCTTTAAGATAATCTATCTTATGGAGGCAATGCTTTGAGTTTTTCTGTCTAGCCACTATTTTGGTGGTTGTCACCTAGTTAATTTACCACGAGAGTTGCGCGTGTATTTATCACATATCATATATCAATATTATAAAAATTTCAAATAATACTATAATTAATAATGGAAAACATTAAAATTAGGATATTAAGTTATTTGACTAACTTAGTTTTATTTATCTTAAATATTGTATTGACTTAATTTAGTTTTTATTTTTATTTTTCATTATAATGATGTCTTTTAATTTCATGATTTTATAGTTTACGTCTAGTTTTGATTTTATTTCTTTAATGTAGTTTACATGGAGTCTCTTTTGAAGATATGGGAAATATTATTCCTTATTTTGTGTTAAGTATTTCTCTTAAATATTTTGTTTTGTATAAATTGAGCTTAAAACATAGCTTATTTAGCAGTGGATAAATTTTCAATTCTGTTTGAATCAAATATATGGTATATAAATCATGTAGACCACTGATAAAAATAAATAAATAAATAGTTGGAACCGATAATCAAACCAAAATATTTGATTGAAAAAATTCATTATCATTAGCATCACTTCGTCAATAAAATTTTAAATTTTAAAAATTAATCTGAACTACATTAGAATTAAATTTATCTATTAATAGAAAGTAAACAATAAAAGATTGTAATTTTTTGATTTTTGTTTGTTGTAAATCTTGCAAAAGTAGTTCATATAACTTATCAAATATGGTGGAAATAATTTTTATAATAATAACATCTAAAATTGAGACAATAATAAAATTACAACCTATTATAAACGAATACATTAAATTTGAGATGATTGTAAGTATAATATTGGCATAAATAAACATAATAATTTTCTTTTATTATGTTATAAAATTAAGAAAAAAGTATAGTTTCCTCTCTTCTTTATTTGACAAGTAATTTTATTTGCTCACACTGAATATCATTTTATTATGTTTAAAGTTGTTTTAATGTTAGAGTTGATTTTAGTACTAATGCAATGAGTTAAGAGCCTATTGGTTATAGTCATCTCAACTTTAATGTATTAACTATAAGAAATACATACAAAGCCCATTGGATATCTCATACTGTTACTTAGTTATATTATTTATGGTACTCATATTTATAACACAACAATCTTGTATTACATCAAGTGAATCGATATAGAAAATTCATTATCCTCCATTATATTTTTTCAGGTTTTATTATGTAACAAAGCCGAAAATGGCTTTAAACATAAACATACAAATCATATCGTCTCCATCATTACCCTTACCTTCTATGGTAGCTTAACTCAATTGTTTAATAAAATTAACCGCACAAAACTACTTATAGCATGGAAAATCGAATTTCTTTGTCTTTTGTATTCTTAAGATCTCACGTGCTTTATTAATTGCACCAATCCTCTTCCTTCATGATCATGAGCACTACTGATTCTCTTAGTGCATATTTAAATTTAGTCTATTTTCTTTGATTTGGAAAATAAGAAAAATAAATGGTGC
>CAODLS011371964.1:0-29543 GCA_948243855.1 Flueggea neowawraea | reverse complement strand
TCGTCCTCATCTCCAAGAGGACCCAACTGCGAACACCCCATCCGGTGCAAGCATCACTCGAGCTCATCTGCACCTCGTGTCGGACTTGCCACCTTGGTAAAGAGCGCTTGGCAAACTACGCAGCGTGCACACTTCGGGCTCTGATACCACTTGTCACGGGCTTAGAGTTTTAGCGCAGGGACTTCACCCGTGTGGCATCCCGAGACTCACGCATACCCGAGGTTCAGCCTTTATCCGTCTCTGATGCTTACTGGTTTCACCCTCCAATGAGCTCATCAGGGAAGCGGGGACAACTCCCGACCAGTGTGGTGCCTAGATGGTACGCAGATCCGTTATAGTCAAGTCCCAGACCAGCGACAAGCTCCCCAAACTCAATTGGGTCGGCATGCCTAACTCAAGACAGGCGCAACCCCTACGACGCGTACTCACACCTTCCGCTGCCCCGTAACCCACACTCTATATCACCAGCAAACATTTCGCGCATGTCGTGACACCTATTCTTTGTATGTGGACGGCAATTTTTATTGTTTTCGTGACATTTACGCCGCCGTGAAAAAGGTATAATATGAATAGAACCCATTGCTCAAGCAAATGACTTAAAAGTATGATTTATAAAATTAATAAATTATTGATCAAATCTTTGTTACCATGAAAATGGTTAGTATATTGATTAGCTGATTGTTAATTCGAAAAAAATATACTATTGGAAATGGACAAAACAGATAATGCTCCAATTAGGCACCCTTTGAGGGAAATTTTTTTTATGTGTATTCTATATTAACTTAAAAAAATAATACAAAGATTAAAATATTTTATCTTACAATTTTTTTCATAATTATATTTTATTATACAGTATACATGACAATTTTCTTTTATAAATCCAATATACATAACAATTAAACAAAATCCAAAAAAGACATTCAATTTTGTGTGAAATGCCTGATGCCATCAACAGAGTCTTCCTGAGGACTATGATAAATCAAGCTCCTTGATGGACATATTCCTATAGACAACATTAATTGTTGTCAGTTAAGCATACCAATGAGATTTGTAAATTGAGAAAACATTTTCTAATTTTCCAGTTTTAAGTTCCAAACTCACAAGTTTAGTGTCTAAACACCTCAGCTATTTAACTTTAAAGATTGGATTTCTAAGATCCTCGATTCTTTGGCTTCTTAATTCCTTGCTCTTGCACAAATAAAGCAAGTGAAAAGGATGGGGACTGCTCTTTATACTCTCATCAATGTTGAATTAATGAAGTTCTCAGGATTTATCTTAAAGTTCAAGTCTAAGAAATGAGACTTACCTCTCAAAGTAGTAAATAGGGGGTATTTATAGACTCAGATGATAGTACAGTAAATATCAACTCTGTGGGACTCTATGTACTTGGACTATGAACTAAGTTGGGCAACGACCATAAACATTATGTAGACACATATTTTTTAGGCATTACCTAATTAGTTAGGACTCCACATATAGAATCAAACGATAAACAATACGAAAATCCTAAGATAAATTCCAAGTTGCTGTGGGAGAGGTATAAACCTACTCGTTAAGCCACTGCCACATCTGGATAGTTGGAACAAGTAGGTAGATCACCAAATCTGATATCAGTCTCACAATTTTGTGGTATCCTAAGCCAAAAGGGAAAGCCAGTTGGCATTATGTTAATTCAGTCACTTAGAGGATAACAATAATTGAGAAAGCCAATAAATGGAACCAACTTTTGTGTGTGATTTGGTTCCACAGTATAACCAAAGAAAGCCCTAAGGCGATGACAATTAACCAGAATTTCAAGAGGTAGGTGAGTTAGATGCAACACCTATAACTTTGTGCAAATTGATGGGTGTTGGCTAGTTTGTACTTGTTGGAAAATATTTCAGCTTTGAATCCCACTTTAATTGTACTTATTCTTAGTTTTGAAATTAATAAATCAACAAGATAGTAAGCACTAGACGTATTTTGATTTGTTGTGATCTAATTGGATTTTAGCACCATTTTAGAACTTCATTTTTGTCATGATATACATAGCATATTATCGGTGAGATTTGAATTCAAAGGTTAATTTCTGTGCAGGCGGAAGATGCTGATGGTGGAAGGAAAAAAAGCTTGATGATAAAAAAACTATAGCTGATTGTCACTGAAAGCTGATGATCCTATGGTGGACAATTTTGCAACGACAAAGTTAATAATTAATTATTTGTAAAACGACCAAATGAGAGAAATAATTAATTTATAGGATTAGGTAAATTCACTAGATTGCGCCATAGTGTGTATACTATGCATTTTTTATACTTTAAAAATGGTCAACCGATGACAAATAACAGTGCTTATCACCCTATTAGCCTCAAAATATGAGAACAAAAGGACAATCCTTCTAAGAAGTTACTCGGAATTTTTTTTCTTGCAGACCATTTTAAGGAAAAAACTCTTAGGCCAATTTTTCTAAGGTAAATCTCACCATATTATTAACTTAATCTAATTTATCCTATCACATTAACACAATCAGTAACTTTTCTAACTGATTTGATGTTACGCCAATTTAAATCGATTGCAGATAAACTAAGGTTCTGTTTGGGATTGTTGTTCAATATTGTTGTTGCTGTAAAAGAAAGTGTTGTTTCTAAAACCACTCTAGTTAAAATCAAATGATTGCTTGATAAAAAAAATATAAAAAGCTTCTGTTACACGCAAAACTGTTTTATAGAATAAAAAAATTATTCTTGTAAATTATTTATGCAATAAAATTACAAATAAGGGAACATAAATTAATATTAAATTATTAATTTTTTTCATATAATATTTGTTGAACCAAGGTTGGTTCACATCTTTATGTTTTAATTAATGTTGTAGGCATATGACGTACGTTGTGTTTGTCATAATGTACTTTATGAAGAACAAAGTTCATCTTCGGTTTTTTCATCATCAAAACATAGAAAAATCTAAATATTGATCATTCATTGTCCAACAATCCCCCCTTCTTGATGATGACAAAACACTTAAACTCTCCCTGAATAAATGCACAAGAATATTTGATGATCGGATCAAAGTTTTTGGCTTTGTCCATTTGGTTAGCTTTATCAACAAAAAATATATATCAAGTTTCAATTTTACTAACTCCCCATAAGTGTGTGCATCCATTTTTTAGTCCAATATGATTTAGTCAGGTTTAGATTTGAAATACCAACTCTTCTACCCCTTTTTGTCATCTCAGGAGTGCAAAATGTATATACATCAAAAGACAAAATACAACATATATGCATGAGGATGAAATGTCGGTCCGGGTCTCGATGATGATCATGTAGGAAGGAAGGAAGGCTCTAAGGATCGATGACTAACTCTTCGGGAGTGAAAGTGATGTTAGGATCGAGTCTATGGCTCGATGAAGGAATATCCATTGGTGGAGGTGTCTCAAGATCAATGTTGTTGGTAGATGGAGTAGTAGGGGTTGGAGGAATGACAACACTTGGAAAGGCATGACGAAACATGTCTCCAATGTAAGAACATATCCCCACCATCTCGCTCAACACCTCCACCCTCAAAGAAGCCATCTCGGCTCTCAACTCCTCAACAATTGAGGGAGCAACCTCGGGAGCCCCTCGCGCTCTATGCTGAGGATGCTCTCTATCCTCATCAGCGACATTGGCCACTAGTTTATCCCTCCCTCGGGAGCCTCTCGCTCTCTACGCCTAGGATGCTCTCTATCCTCATTAATGACATTGGCCACCAGTTTATCCCTTCTAAAAATCTGTTGCTCACTTGCAGGAAAAGGAGCATGGGGATCATCCAATCTATCACCCTCTCTCAAATAGGGACAAAATACCCATTCGGTTAGTAGTGAGATATAATTATTTAGCTCTCAAACTACCACCATGAATGGTTTGGTTTCGAAGAATGGGGGTTCCCTTAAGGTCCAAAAAGTCTACATCACACTTCTCAAATATCGCAGTAAAGATCGAACCGTAGGGAAGTCCCTCCTTCTTTTGGCTATCAACCATATAGCCAAGTCTTTGTGATGTCGTCGCTTTCTTTGTCATCCAATAGATAGCGGTGAAAGCGAAATTAACCTTCTGACCCTTTAGAATGTGATACATCATCTCGAGGTCCATCTTCACAAACTTGTGTTGGGTTTTATGTTTTGGCATTACATTTTGGGCGATCGCTTCATGCACCATCCTCATCTCAACTTCAAAATCATTATGCTGAAACTGATCATCGGTGATCTCAATCACTGACTTTTCTCATCTCATCCACTGCTTACACTCGTCTTCATTAAGAACCTCAAACGCAATATCTGAATGTCCTTCTTCAGTCTCTCCCTTTTTCTTATATTTAAAAACTCTAGTACATTTATATCTATCATCATATAAATCAAACCAATCATTTAAATCTGATGTATCAAAACGGATTACCTTACCTTTAACCTTGGATTGCATAAAAGTATCACAAAAATCATCAGTATCCTCAGTCATATTAGCATAAAACTCTTTAACTAACATATTGAAAATAGGTTTTTTAATCGACACAAATTTAGCAAAGCCTAACTCCTCAAATTTCTGCGCCAAATCCATTCTAGCCTTTGTCAACAATTCATAATAAAAAAAATCATGCTATCAGTGAGTTTCTCATGATTCAATACCTCTAAAACATTATTTGAGCATTCTCACTCACAAATCTTTCAGAATCAAAATAGGGTACCTGAGGTCGACCACTACGAGGTTGCTTCGGAGGAGGATTTGATGAAATTCTGGAAGTTTTTGTGGATTTTGATTGGTGAGAAGTGTTTAGGTTTGGTCAAAATTATGGTTGGCACGAATTTTGGGGCGGAATTTTGTTGATTTGGTGAAATGGGTGGATTTGAGAAAAAGGCGTGACGATTTTAAGGGTTTTGAAATGACATTGTCGAGGAAGGCGAGGTTGTCTCTAATATAGGTTTAAGGCCTCACAATGTGCATCTCACACAAGCACGACATTCGTAGTCTGAAAAATAAACCCAGATAACATATGTGACACAAAACCAAGACTTTTGTTGAAAATCTACATTTTCCAGATAACGCAAGTGACGAAATAAAGTGACATACGTTAAATTTGCCCTAGAAACAATCAGGTAATATTCCTAAAAGTCCTAACTTATTTCAAGATCACATCAATCGACCATTTGGACCATTTTGTTGTAAATGAGTGCAATTTTATGCATGATATATACAATTAAAACAAACAAACACACACAATCAAAGATCATTCACATTGCACATACCCAATCAAAATTGAATTGAATGAAAACTTTACTCAATCAACGATTTTGTAAAAATGTCTGCCAATTGGTCATTTGTTCTAACAAATTTTAAACAAATGTCACTTTTTTTAACATGATCACGCAAAAAATGATGTCTAATTTCTATTTGCTTTGTTATACTATGTAAAATAGGATTTTTGCTCAAATTAATAACACTTGTATTATCACAAAAGATAGGGACATCCTTAAAAACAATACCATAGTCGAGCAATTAATTTTTAATCCATAAAACTTGAGTGCAAGAACTTCTCACAACCACATATTCGGATTCGGCCGTGGACGTCGAAACACTTGGTTGTTTCTTGCTAGCCCAACAGATAAAACATGAACCTAGAAAACGACATGTACCATTAGTGCTTTTCCAATCTAATTTTCAACCACCAAGATTGGCATCACTATAAGAAATTAAATCAAAATTAAGACAAGATAGATACCATAAACCTAAACCTATGGTACCAATAAAATAGCAAACAATCCTTTTACATGCAATCAAATGAGATTCTTTTGGATTGGATTGAAAACATGCACATAGACAAGTAACAAGCATAATGTCGGGTCTAGAAGTGGTTAAGTAAAGTAGGAAACCGATCATACCTGTATATAGCTTTTGATCCATCGGTTTTCCATCCTTATCTTCGCCAAGATTTAGAGTTGATGACATTGGGACAGACATTTCTTTGCATCCATCTTGAACTTCTTTAACAACTCATTGGTGTACTTTGATTGGTGAATGAAAATTCCATCATCAAGTTGTTTGATTTGAAGTCCGAGAAAGAATGTGAGCTCCCTCATCATGCTCATTTCAAATTCACCCTTCATAAGATCACAAAATTCTTTCCACATAGAAATGTTAGTAACACCAAATACAATAGCATCAACATATATTAGGCAAATAACCATGTCATCATTCGTTTTCTCAACAAAGAGAGTATTATCAGCATGCCCCCCTACATAGCCATTTGGGATAAGAAAAGTGCTTAGCCTTTCATAAAATGCCCTTGGTGCTTGTTTCAACTCGTAGAGAGCTTTTTTGAGCTTGAAGACGTAGTTGGGATGTTCATGGTCTTCAAAATCCGAAGGTAGCTTCATTTACACCTCTTCTTGAATATACCCATTAAGAAATGTGCTTTTCACATCCATTTGGAAGAGCTTGATCTTTTTGTGTGAGGCAACAACACATAGGAGTCGAATCGCTTCTAGCCTTGCAACTGGAGGAAAAGTCTCTTCATAGTCAAGTCTTTCGTCTTATTTGAAACCTTGAGCTACTAATCTTGACTTGTTTTTCACTGATTTTCCATTTTCATCATACTTGATCCTATGCACCCATTTGGTTCCAATGTTTGTCTTTCCTTTTGGTGCCAAAACCAATTCCCATACATTGTTCCTCTTGAATTGGTTGAGTTCTCCTTACATGGCTTGAACCTAACACTCATCCTCTAGAGCTTCTTGTGTATTTTTTGGCTCCACAATGAAAATGCATGCAAAGTTACTTTGAAACTTATTCAAAGCTCTTATTGTCTTCACTCCATCTCCAATATCTCTAATCACTTGCTCTATTAGATGATATTTCACTCTTGTCCAATCTTTGGAAGCGAAGTTGATGCACCTTCATAATTTTTAGCGGGTTTCTCATTTATGTTTAGCTCCTCTAAGCCTTTTTGAATTCCATGATCATTTTTCTTTCAAGTTCATCTACATCATCATCAACAACTAGCTTTCTCGGGGGTGAGATCATATCATCAAATTTAACATGAATAGATTCTTCAACTACATTTGTTCTTGAATTAAACACTCTATAAGCTTTGCTATTAGTGGAGTAACTTAGGAAAATTCCTACATCCGATTTAGCATCAAACTTTTCTGAGTTGTCTTTGTCATTATTCAATATGAAAACTTTTGGTAGTAGCTTGAATTCATAAAGTTGGTTCACTCAAGCTTATGCTAAATCCTATTTGAATCAAATTTTCATCTATCTTACTGTACTAGGCTATTGGAGCTTGTTTCAGTTCATACAAGGCTTCTTTAACAAATACACCATTTGTACACTTTAGACAACCCTTTATACAAATAAACTATGTGAGTTTAAAATTTAATCTGTAAATCATTTTGTACATTGGTTTACATTAACTTTACACTAAATGTAACTTAGCTAATTTGGTTTAAAATAATATGAAATTTGAAACAAATCAAATGAAATGAACTAAACAGATTTCAAATATAATTTGTAAACTATTCATGTACCATTTGTACACTGGTTTACATTGTTTGTACATCATTTGTGCATCACTAGTATATCTTTGGATAAAGGCGGCAAAAATATGTTTTTTCGCGGCATTCTTTGATGTCTCACAAGAGGTTGGTAATTTTCTGCGCGTAGTCCCAGATGTTATTATTTGTACAAATAGTTTGCATCTTGCTGCTATTTTTACAAATAGTTTGATACACATAGTAGCCTTACAAAATTGATGTTTTAAATATGTATAGCACTGCACATTTCCCTGTATAAAATATTGGCTTATCATCAGGTGATCACATTGTTTTGGAACATCCGTTAAAAAAAGTAAATCAAGTTGTTATTATATTATGAATCTGGAAGTGGAAGTGGTGGATGTAAAAAGGCCAAAAAAAAAAAGGCCAAAAAGTTATATTATATTCTTCTTGTTAGAGTTATTTTATAAGTCATTTTATTTGATCTCATTAGATATTGAATTCTTGACCTTTGAATACTAGAGTTAATTTTGGTACTAATGCACTACAAGTCTATTGATTTATTCGTATTAGAGTTATATTAGTCATTTATAATTATTGAAAACTAGCACAATACCTGTGTTATGCATGTTAAATTACAATATTTTTGTTTTAAATTAATAAATAATATATTTTTTTGTTTAAAAAATATTTTTAAAATTAGTGCTCTAATAATAAAAATCAAAATGTTGGCAAACATGAGAGAAACTATAACTAAATATTTATAATTATTATAAAAATTTCATAATTTTATTCATAATTCTTTCATGAATTAAATATATTATTTTTTTATGGAGAAGTATATAGATTCATCAAAATAAAAGATTTTAATTCATATATTATAATATTAATCAAGCAAATGCATATGTATACATTGAATGAATCCAATATAATTAATATTATCCTAATTTGATCGATAGTATCAAATCACTACTAATTTTTATATTTGATTCTCCCTTTTCAAAAAAGACTAATATCTTGACAAAATTGATATATATAATTACATAACAAAAATCAATATATAAAACAAAAATCGAGAATTTTTGTCATGTAATATGTACCGATTTAAATGTATGTATTGATAGATATATTTATTTTTTTGTTATGTAATTATTTATTTTAAATATTTTTGTATATTATATTATAAAAAAGAAAAGAGAAAATAAATTTAGAGGAGTTGCCAAATATCAATTAATTAAAACGTAACTTGTAAAAACCTAGGGAAAACTCCCTAATTTTAAAATATATATATTAATTTATTTTTTTAATATTAAAATGCCACTTATCAAAAACTAAAGACACATTTGTCATAAATTTAAAAAAATTTTATAGCTATTATATATATATATATATATTATTTTTTTAATATTAAAATGTCACTTGTCCAAAAAACTAATGAGACATTTATCATAAATTTAAAATATTTTTTATCTATTATATATATATTGATTTAATTGCTTTTGTGGAATTAATAATTCCCTCTCTCTCTTTTTTTGACTTTAGGAAAAAAAAATTATGGATCACGACTCGGCACCCCTTGCTGGTTGCTGTATATTTATAGTCGGTCCAAAAACTCCAGCATCGGTTGGAGTCAGCTTTGTTGCCGCAACACAATTTTTTTCGGCCTCACATTTTGTTTGGTTTATATCTTTCAACATGTTATTGTGTTCCCCTCAAATTATAATGATATTAATTATAGAGTTGCAGATTTTCAAAATGAGCAAATCTTGGAGGATTCTGCCTGGCTAACTATAGAATTGCAGATTTTGCATGTGATTCATGTGGAAGCAAGAGAAACACCCATTAAAAAGGTGATTTTTGCATATGCCCCTTCTTCAAACACTTAGTATTATAGTGCTTTAAAAATTATTTTATTCATGAAAGAAAATTAGCTATAGAAATGGATACTTGAAATTATTATTTCCTTTTAAAAGAAAATAATATGCTAATGGAAAAGCTAAAAGATATTCCAAAAAAAATTAAATTTCACAAAGACGGCAACATTCAAAATATACATAAAAATGTCGAGATTGGGTAGCTCAATTGGTAAGCACTCAAACCTAAGACTAAGAAGTCTTGAGTTTAAAACTCAAGTGCACCCAGATTTTTTATGTTTACTATAGAGATTGATCTCCCCCTTTATGAGACCAATAATAAAAAAACATTATGTGTGTGGATTCTTTTTATAAAAATATACACAAAAATGCTAAAACTTATAATGATATTTCAAAAATACAAAAATTTGACATTTTGACTGCACGTCAAACTTCTGGCCACGTGTTGACCATGTGCCGAAAAAGTTTGACCATACGATAGAAATGAGTACAACATGAGAACAACTTGTACTCAAAATTTTAAATTCAAAATGGTTACAAAACGATAACAAATTGTTCTCAAATTTGCACATACGAAAATGAGTACAAACAAATCGTTCTCTCTTAATACCACTTTCTTTCTTTGCATTCTGAATGTGTTCCTCCATAATATTATCCAACAACTCATCAAAGCACTTAGTAACTTCAATGGCTTTTTTTCCCATAAATCCAATAAGCCAATCTTCTGAATCGACCACATTAGATCATGGAGTCCAATTGTTTATATGTTAATGTCATCCACAATAATTTTCTCTTTTTTAGGTTCCACTAGCTAAAACAAGGTGTTGATGAGTGTTGTCTTCATTAATATAAATTTGTTTATTGTTCTTCACATATCAAAGGAAGAAAAAAGACGAATAACAAACAGTTTATAACATCGCTGCCACATGTTTTACTCTCACTCCTCTTGTCCTCCATTAACACTCTCACTCCTTCGTCCACAGTCGACCGTGTTCTCTCTCTCCCTCGATATCGTTCGCCACCGTCACAAATCTGGAATGAGAAGAGCTTCCCACCCCAAACAGTCTCCCACGTCAGATCTGAAACAACAAAAAAAAGAAGCAGACGAGGCGAAAAAGAGAGGAAAAGGATTGGAACCAAGGAGGAGGAGTAGGATCAGTTAACCACTTCTGTTAACAAGCTTGAAAATAGAGGAAAATTGTCTTCCCAACCTGATGTCAACCCAAGGCAGAATGCAAGTGCAGTTGCTCTCAAAAGTGAAAAAGAAATTCCTAGTTCAGATGTTGCACCACTACAGCATGGCCATACTGTAACCATTGCAACAGAAACAGTAGTTTCAAAAAATTCCAAAGAAATTTCAGTGGTTGTCAATCCTAAAAGGCCACCTTTTCCACACAGATTAGCAAAGAAAAAGAAGGCCTTGGATGACCAAGAAGTGTTGGAAACTTTGAAGAAAGTTGAGATCAACATTCCTCTGCTTACTACAATCAAACAAGTACCTCACTACTACAAATTTTTGAAAGAGTTGTGCACTGGTGTGAACAAGCTGAAAGGCAATGAACGAATACACATGGGTGAAGTTGTGTCAGCAGTCTTGCAAAAAAAGATGTCTATCAAGGAAAAGACCCAGGTATGTTTATTATACCAAGGAAAATTGGCAATGTTGGAATTGAACAGGCTATGTGTGATCTTGGTGCTTCAATTAATTTAATGTCTTTGTCTATTTATTCTACATTAAATGTTGGACTATTGAAACAGAATGGTGTAATATTGACATTAGCTGATCGTTCTAGTGTTTTTTCTTAGGGTGTTTTGGAGGATGTTTTGGTGCAGGTAAATGACTTAGTTTTTCCTGCTGACTTTTATGTGTTAGACATGGAGGACGATGTCACTCTTAGTTCGAGGTTCTTATTGTTAGGAAGACCATTTTTTAAAACAATCTGCACTAAGATTGACTTGCATGAAAGGACATTCTCTATGAAATTCGTTAGTGCTGCAATTAAATTCAGTATCAATGAAGCTGCAATTGAATTCAATATCATTGAAGCAATGAGGCATCCCAATGATTATTCTTCTATTTTTGCTATAAGTTGTATTGATCCATTAACATAAATTTTTTTGGAATTGCATGTTGATGATTTTATACAGGTATGATTTTATACAGGTTGTGTTGACTGAAAGTATTACAGAGAAGAACCTAGCAGAACTGAAGGCATATTGGGTGTTGCCTTCGGCCTTGAAGTATGCCTTATTTGATTTGCAGACCGTACTTGTTCTTTTTGCATAAACAAAATTTTTGACAGTTACCGCTTCAGAAAACAAACTTGTTCCTTCCATCACCAAGCCACCTGAACTTGAACTGAAGACATTGCATGAGCATCTGAAATATGTCTTTTTAGGCGAGTTAAATACATTTCTTGTTATTATTTCAAATAAACTCACAATGTAGGAAGAAGAAAGACTAGTTCGAGTTCTTAGAGACAACAAAGAAGCTATTGGTTGGACTATAGCTGACATAAAATGTTTGAGTTCTTCTATCTGTATGCATAGAATATTGTTAGAAGATGACTGTAAACCTTACAGACAGCCATATAGACGTTTAAATCCACCTATGATGGAGGTGATGAAGAAAGAAATTTTAAAGCTTCTTGATGCATGAGTGATCTATGCGATTTCAAATAGTAAATGGGTAAGTCCTACTTAGGTGGTTCCTAAAAAGACTGGTATTACTGTTGTCACAAACGAACAAGGTGAGTTAATCCCTACTCGAATTTCTAATGGTTGGCGTGTGTGCATAGATTATAGGAAGTTGAATGCTTCTACATGTAAGGATCATTTTCCACTTCCTTTTATTGATCAGATGTTAGAACACCTAGTCGGTCAGACTCATTATTGTTGTCTAAATGGTTATTCAGGTTTTTGTCAAATTCCAGTTGCTCCAGAAGACCAAGAGAAGACGACATTCACATGCCCCTTCGGTACATTTGCTTATAAACGCATGCTCTTTGGTTTCTAAAATGCACCGACTACTTTCAGAGATGCATGGTAAGTATATTTTCTGACTATGTGGATAATTTTATTCAGGTTTTCATGGATGACTTCACTGTATATGGAAATTCCTTCTCATATTGTTTAGAAAATTTGAATAAGGTTCTGAAACGATGCATTGAGACAAATATTGTGTTGAATTATGAAAAATGTCATTTTATGGTTGATCAAGGAATTATTTTGGGTCATGTGGTTTCGAAAAAAAGGTATAAAAGTCGATAGAGCAAAAATAGATATTATCAAATCATTGCCTTACACTACAAATGTGCTAGAAGTTCATTGTTTTCTTGGTCATGAAGGTTTCTACAGAAGATTTATCAAGGAATTTTCGAAGATTGCACATCCTTTGAGTGAGCTACTAAATAAAGATGCTACCTTCGAATTTAATGATTCTTGCAAAGTGGCCTTCGATGTCTTAAAAGAGAAGTTGATTTTTGCACCAATTTTACAAGCCTCAAATTGGAATTTTCCATTCGAACTGATGTGTGATGCCTTAAATTATGTAGTAGGCTCGGTTCTTAGGCAAAGAATTTGAAGAGATCCATACGTGCTTTACTATGAATCCAAGACTCTTGATCTGGCTCAAGCAAACTATTCCACAATCGAAAAAGAAATGATTATTGTTGTGTTAGCTTTGGAGAAATTTAGATCATATTTATTGGGCACAAAAGTTGTCGTTGATTCAGATCACACAGCTCTTCAACATTTGATGAATAAAAAGGATGCTAAACCAAGATTAATTCGTAGAGTTTTATTGTTGCAGGAATTTAATCTTGAATTTATGGACAAGAAAGGGGCAAAAAATTTGGTGGCTGACCATCTCAGTGGGCTTCCTCACGTTCTAGAATCAGATGTTGAAATTTCTACAGAATTTCCTGATGAACAACTATACATGATAAGTAATACGGCATGACCATGCCGTAATCCCTGGTATGCTGATATTGTTAATTTTTAACTAACCATGGGTTTCCTAAAAGCTACAGTCAATCTCAGAAGGATAAGCCGAA
Source organism: Flueggea neowawraea (assembly GCA_948243855.1). Lineage (NCBI taxonomy): Eukaryota > Viridiplantae > Streptophyta > Magnoliopsida > Malpighiales > Phyllanthaceae > Flueggea > Flueggea neowawraea. The sequence continues at coordinate 16,110 of CAODLS011371964.1, read as the reverse complement.
AGGTGATGCCAAATATTATATTTGGGATGATCCATACTTATGGAAGATGTGCTCAGATCAGATCATTCAAAGGTGTATACCTAAAATTGATATTTTTTCTGTTTTACAGTTTTGTCATTCATCAACTTGTGGTGGTCATTTTGGACCAAACCAAACAATGAGGAAAGTGCTTGAATCAGGTTTGTATTGGGCATAAATTTTTAAAGATTCATATGCATTTTGTAAAGCTTGTGACTGCTGCCAACATATAGGAAATATTAACCAAAGGAATGAAATGCCACAAACACCTATACTAGTTTGTGAAATTTTTGATGTTTAGGGTATTGACTTTATGGGTCCATTTCCGACGTCTTTCGGTAATCATTATATTACTCTTGAAGTTGATTATATTTCAAAGTGGGTAGAAGTGAAGGCTACCCCAACTAATGATGCTAGAGTTGTTGTAGATTTCCTGAAAGCTAACATATTTTCCAGAATTGACACTCCCAAAGCTATCATTAGTGATCGTGGTACTCACTTTGCAATTGAGTGGTGGAAGCATTATTCAAGAAATATGGTGTTACACATCGATTTTCAACTGCCTACCACCCACAGACAAATGACCAAGCTGAGGTGTCTAACAAAATCATCAAAGGCATTATGGAAAAACTGTTAACCCAAACTGGAAGGATTAGAGTATACGCCTAGATGATGCACTACGGGCTCACATAACTGCTTACAAGACTCCAATAGGTATGTCATGCTATCATCTTGTGTATGGTAAATCGTGTCACATTTCTGTTGAAATTGAACACAGGGCATTTTGGGCGATTAAAGAAAGCAATATGAATTTTGAGGAAGGGAAATAGCGGAAATTACAGATGCAAGAGCTTGAGGAGATTTGAAATCATGCCTATGAGAATGAAGCAATCTACAAAGCCAAATCCAAAGCCTTTCATGATAGTCAACTTGTGCATAAGACGCTAAAGATGGGTCAAAATGTACTTCTCTTTGATTCTACTTTAATTTTTTTTTGCAGGAAAGCTTCGATCGAAATGGATTGGTCCATTTACAATTGTTCAAATTTATTCTCATGGTGATGTTGATATACAAAGCATCTAGACAGGTAAGACTTTTAAGATGAATGAGCAACATTTTAAGCCATTCTATGAAGGTTTTGTACCACATTCAGTTGATGTCGATTATATTTCTGAACCCCATTATAACTGAGCTTGGTCTGAGTCCAGCTAAGACGACGTAAAAGAAGCACTTTTTGGGAGACAACCCAAGTTTTCCATTATTCTTGTTTTATTCTTATTTTCTGTTTTACTCTTTTTATTCTTTTGCTGTTTGATTGCTCTAGTAGAAAATTCAAATTCTTTTGAAAAACATTTATGCCTTTATTCTTTAATTTGTGATTTTTTGAGGATTTAATTGCATTTGTTTTGGAGAAAGGTTTTTATTTTGATGAGCAGGTGACGTGATTAGGTGTTGAAATTCCATATTATTTGAAGAATAAGTGTGGGGAACATTAAAGGGCCAGAAATGTGCATTCAAGAGGGACATGAGTGTGTCTGGCCAGACTAGGCGCTAGAAAAAAACGACGCCATTTTAAGCAACATGGCGCGCATTGCAGAAATGACATCCACTAAACTAGATGGTGTCATTTTTGTGCAAGGACGAGTGTGTCCATTTGAGCAACACCATTTTGGCTTCAGGCAGGGGCAGATTCAACATTCAGGGCATTTGGGTCCTTTGTTCTCCATTTTTATACCCTAAATTGAGTCAATTTGGGACCACTGAAACCCATACCATCCCAAAAATTTCTTCTTTGTGTTCCCTTTTTCATCGGCATAGAAGACCCACCACCAAAGCCCTATCTTCCTTCAATTTTCATTCATTCCATAATGCTAATCAAGAAATCTGAAGCGCGATGGTGTGGCCAACCCCCCCTTTTGACAAAATTTTATTGATGGGAGCCATCATCGTCGTTTCCTCACAAGCTAACGCGAAACCATCGCGTTGCCAACCATTTCTCCCATTCGTCGATCCTCTCAACTTTGCAACCTTCCTCAGCCACCAGCAGGTTCATCTTCTAAATCTGACTCTGAGACAGACACCGACCCTGAGGTCGTGCTAATGGCAATCCGCAAATCCCCACAGACTGGAGACTCGGGCGCTGGACCATCTTGTTGCTCTCCCTCGCCACCAGCAGAGACACCCACTCTTGATGTCACCTCTGATGACGACCCAAACGAACCTAAACAGTGGCAAAGTAAAGCTCGCAGCAAGTAGAATGGACATGTGCGCAAAAATAACCTGAACAATGATTTCTTCCAATTTACGCGCAAATCTCACCGTGATATGCTTGCCCGGGTACGTACTATGACTATTAATGCAGTTAAGGTAATAAACCTTGTTGCTTTTATACACCTCCAAATTGCTGACAGATTTATTGATTTGGTTCGTGTTATCAACTTATTTGTTTTCCTTACAACTGATTTGCCTATATATTCTAAGCTGGTTTGGAAATTTTATTCCACATTTGAATTTAATATGAATGTTGATTCTCCTAATGGTACGGAGGATACCATTAAGTTTAGGCTATGTGGTGAGCATTTATGCACTAGTGTCACTGACTTTAATATCAGTTTAGGGTTGGTTAATGATGCTCATGTTGCTTCTAATGCACATTTGACTGACTTGATTGATTATCCTAATGAGTTTAATGCCACTGATTCTTATGCACAAATATATGTTGACCCAAACCCTTACAACCCTTTAATTTCCAACGTTAATACTCTTCGTGACCCAGCTCATCGGTTTTTCCAAAGATTTCTAGCTTTCAATTTTTCAGGATGCCAAGATAACAACACTGTTCTCTCTAAAACTGAATTATTTTTTATCCGGTATGCTGAACATGGGGTTTGGGTTGACATGGGGCATTTTATTTTAAATAAATTAAAGTATATTTGTGCACAATTAAAAATCAGGAAGAAAACTTTGATTTTAGGACCATTGATTACTCTATTTGCTATGCGTGCTTATGATATAGTTGAGCCTAACCCACTTCTCACCAAGCTTAACTCAGTAGAAGTGTTAGATTTTCGAGCTTTGCAGCAAATACAGATCATCAAGCCTACTGCCCAACGTGATCAATACGAGTTTTTGCCACCAGAAGCTGCACTCCATGGTGCTGTCTCACCGCTACAGGAACGCCTTGAGCGAATGGAGTCCAGCCAAACCCGCATGGAAGTTCAACAGAATGAGATGGTCAACCTCCTCCAATCTTTGGTCACTGTAATTGAACGCTTTGAAAAGTTTCTTGATCTTATCAGTGAACGTACATCTCACGTCGACAATTAGTCACCACCATTTCCACCAATCCAGAAAAGCTTTTTCTTTTCCCTTTCTCACTTTTTTATTTTCTTGCCTTTTCATCTTTACATTGAGGGCAATGTCGATTATAAGTGTGGGGATGGGTTTCGTGCTTTGTTTATGTTTTTGTTTTGATTTTTGCATTTTTTTCTGCCTTTTCTTTTCTTTTGTTTTTCTGCATTTTCCTTTCTGTGAATTTTGAAAATTTTTCATGTCTTTAATGTAGTTAAATGTTTGCATGACATATTTGTCTTTTCTGCATGTATTTCCAATACTGCAATGCACTTCTGCATGGTCATGCCATAACTGTGTTGCACATATTGTTGCATTTTGTGTGAGCACGTTCAAATTCGGTAGCATTTGTGTGATGCATAATTGATCTCCCCACTGAGTTGTGTCCTGTTTTGGTTTGTGTTTGTCCTTAAGCATTGCATAATTTGGAACTTTAGGAGTCTTGAGATTCAAACATCCTAATATACCCATTTGTGCGAAAATTTGGATTTCTATGCATCTTAGATTCAACATTAAACAACCCCTAGTAATAGAGCCAAAAGTGAATTCATAGCTAGATTTACACACAACCCTTTGTGCGAATTTTGAGACATAAACACTTTTATTTTCTTATTGTGTGACATTCATAGTAGGACCTTACTAGGATTTGTTATTGAGTACGTTTCGAAGACGATAACATTTTAATTGAGACACTGAAATGACAAAAGACATTGTTTGTTAGCATTTGTGTATCTTTTTCTTTCAATATCCACCTTTTATGTTTATCCATTGTTTACCCCTTTTGAGCCTCAGACTTTTTCATTGTGTTAAATCTGTTTTAACCTATTCATATTTTATTCAAAACTTCAGCATTTGAACCCCAAGTTAAGAGACTTTTATTAAGTGATAAATTGGCAAGGTTATTTTGTATGAATGCCGTTGTATTATATTTATAGACATGTCTTTAATGTGATTTTGTGCTCATATTGTTTGAAATTACATGGCTGCCCAATTTTGATGTAATGATTGGAAAGTGGTGTTGCTTTGCTTTATTCAGTTTCAAAAAAAAAAGAACAAAGAAAAGCAGAAAAGAAAAAGAAAAGGAAAGCATTAATGAAGTAAAGCAATGTAGGGAAAGTTAACAAGTTTTGGGCGACCTTGTATTATTAAGTATAAACATGAATTTGTTTTATTTTGGCATTAGCTCAATACGTTTAGGTTATTGGCAATATATCACTTGTTCTCATCATTTCCTCTCGCAACTTATTCACCCATGTTTTAGCCACGTTACAAGCCATTAAAGTCTTTTTTTTATCAGTGTTTTGGTTGAATTTATTAGTGGTTACAATTTGACTTTGTGTCAAGTCCTGAAAAGCCTTACTGTGAGTGAGAGCATAAACTATTCAACTAAATACTTGAGTGATAGAGTGAAACTTGTGAGGGTGTGAATTTGGTTTTCTCTTTTGGGGGCATTACTAGTGTGTAGACGATCTCTTTTTAGGTGATTGTCGGTTGTCCTGGAGATAGTTGTGTTTTCTTTTGAATATTCGATTCATATCGATTTGGGTTTAACACTATGTGGGGGTAAAAGTGATGAATGGGACTTGAGATTTTTAATTGTTCTAAGTTATAGAATGCTTGAAGACAAACGTTGTTTAAGTGTGGGGATATTTGATATGTTGCATTTTAGGCATATTTAATGTTACATTTTATGTTAGTTTTGCATTGTGAATTGTTATTATTTGTCTGTTTTTATGTCTTTTAAGAGGAATTAGAGTTATTTTGGGATGTTTCAGCGTGGACAGCACTTTGGCATGGTCATGCTGTAGAGGGCATGAAGACTGGGCTTTACTTATTCGCATTTGGTCGCGCGTATTCACTATTGGCCTCAAAATTTGAGCCTCTTGGACGTGGCTGAAGGCTTTTAACCTATTTTATTGTTGGAACAATTGTAGTTACATTATTATTATTATTATTATTAATTTACCATTATTATTTACTTTAGGATTAGGTTTTGAGGGAGCCACCCATAAATACCCTTTTTTATTATTGTTGGCTCTCTTCTTCGTTTTTAGTCATGCATAACAACAACAACCAGTGTTGAACTCTTGTGCTTTTCCATCATCATGTGTAACTAAACAACCTTCTAGTTGAGTTATTTTTAAAGTTCAAATCTATTAAGTTGTGAGACTCTTGCTTTAATTGTTATTGAGTAATTCAAGTATTTATTCAGTTTCTGTTCCTGAGTTCTTTTATTATTATTATATTGATTGGTTGATTAACAAGGGCCCGTTGGTTGATCGTTTGGAATAATATACTGTTATTTAAAATTATTAGTGCGTCACATTAGTCTTAATTTAGGTAACGAATAACGTGAATTTATGTGTTGGACATTGTTTATTATTATGGAACTGAGTAATTTAGTTTAAATGAATCACGACGTTTTCGGTTGCACTGACTAGGATAATGGTCTCTTTCAGGGCGTCCCGGGGGTTGTCTAGTGGTTAGAAAAATAGTCTGCAGTGCGTCCTAGGGCTATTGAGAATTTAAGAAGAGATTGGTTAATTGAGTGTGTCATCGTTAGCTATAACTCTGTCTACTTGAATGCTCTAAATTGATCTTTTGTGTCTGTGATCGACTGATTGGATTGAACGGAGAAAATATCTTGGCTAGAATTTCTAATTATTGAAATTTCTGTTACTTTTCTATTGCTGCAATTTTATTTTTCATTGTGAATTTTTATCTCTACTTATTTTTAATCTCAGTTTTGACTACATTTATTTTCCTTGACTTTATTTTATTTTTTTGTTTTGGCAATTAAAAATTTCTGCACTGATTTCTGTTGTTCGACCCTGCTTATTGCTATACTTGTCATTTATTTTTTGAATAGGTTAATATTATTTTGATAGTTTGACGATCTATCATCCCTCTCTCTTTTTTTGACTTTAGAAAAAAAAAACTAATGGATCACGACTCGGCACCCCTTGCTGGTTGCTGTATATTTATGGTCGGTCCAAAAACTCCAGCATCGATTGGAGTCAGCTTTGTTGCCGCAACACAACTTTTTTCGGCCTCATATTTTGTTTGGTTTATATCTTTTAACATGTTATTGTGTTCCCCTCAAATTATAATGATATTAATTATAGAGTTGCAGACTTTCAAAATTAGCAAATCTTGGAGGATTCTGCCTAGCTAGATATAGAGTTGCAGATTTTGCATGTGATTCATGTGGAAGCAAGAGAAACACCTATTTGAAAAGGTGATTTTTGCATATGCTCCCTTCTTCAAACACCTTAGAACATCATGAAGAGACTCATTTTTTTGAAAGTTAATAATATATTATTTTATTTTTATTTATGTATTAATTTTTTAAAAATTTATATAATAAAGAGAGAAAATATTAGAAAGTTTTTATCGATAAAGTAGATGATAGTATTGAAAATTAAATAGTAGTTCTCTAAATTTGATAAGAAATTTTAGATTTGTTAAAATTATTATTTATTTTATTAGTAAAATATTTAAAAAATAAATTAAATTATAGTAAAAATAAAGTTGAGTTCAAAATTTGAGATAAGTAATGAGATAAAATATTATATTTTGAGGAAGGAGGGAGAAGAGTCTGTTAGAGATGTTCTTAGTATTATAATGCTTTAAAAATTATTTTATTCATGAAAGAAAATAAGTTATAGAAATGGATACGTGAAATTATTCTTTCTTTTTAAAAAAAAAATAATATGCTAATGGAAAAGCTAAAATATATTCTAAAAAAATAAATTTCAGAAAGACAATGACATTCAAAATATACAAAAAAAATGCTGAAACTTATAATGCAATTTAAAAAATACCAAAATTTGACATTTTGACCACATGTCAAACTTCTGGCCGCTTGTTGATCATGTGCCAAAAAAGTTTGATCATTCCTTGAGGTAAGATTGAACTTTCAAACTCTTCTTTGCTTCATTTTCATCATTCTTGCAAGAATGTTCATATTAGGGTTTTGAATAAATGTTCATAGGTTCGGATTCATGTTGTTTTGGTTGTTTGGTTTTGTTCAATTCAGGGTGTTGGGAGCTAGAAACTCATAGTGTTAGCTCAAAATCCTTAGAATCAAGAATGTTCTTTAAATGGGTTTGGAAACCATTCATTTTTTGTCGATCTAGGATGATTTCGAGTTGTTTTGATGGTTCTAAGCATGGATTCGTGTTTAGAGGGTTCTTCAGAGCCAATGTGGGTAGCTGGGATCGATTTAATCGGTTGAATCCAGAGTTGTTCAATTTCTGAAAATTCTGGTAGGTGAATAACTCGAGTAAGCCGTAGGCCAACTCGAGTTAGCTATGCAGTGGATAACTCGAGTTAGCCATGCAATGGATAACTCGAGTTAGCTCCTTTTCTAACTCGAGTAAAATATGTGCTGGATAACTCGAGTAAGCACTTTGGCTAACTCGACTTAGCCATGGATTTGAGGGACCAAAATGTGTCATTTTGATACTTTGCATATTGTCGATTTCTGAGATTTCGGGGACTTATTTGGGATTCTGACTACTTGAAAAAGTTAGTTAGCTATCCTAGAATAGTGTGAGGAATATTTTGTGATTTGTCAAGTCCCAGAGACTAGAACGTAATTTTACATTAGTCGATGATCAAACTATAATTTTACGTAGAGTTTGGATTTTGGATCCAGAGTGATAGATTATCACTCGATATGGATTATTTGGGATCTTTCGAGAGTTCGTATCTGCATTTTCACATCATTCATATGGTATTGTCACAGTACCGCATTTTGATATGCTTCTGATATATTTGCCGATATATATTGTCTGTTTGTTCAGCTTCATGTTCTTGCCCGAGAGACCAGCCACCAGCGAGTGGGGCCTGACAGGTGTTTGCATTTGGACTTCCAGGTGAGTGAATAGAAGCTTCAGACACATAGGTTGTGTATATGTTTTTGCTATGTTGAACATATTGTGAAATGAACTAATCTAATAATTGACTAAGGATAAATTGATTATGTGTTAATAATCAAAACTCTGTTTTGAACTGATATATATATATATATATATTCTCTTTGATTTTGATGCTTTTTCACATGTTCTGCTTTAATACTATATATTAGTATGATTTCTGTTTTCTCATATGTGACACTTACTGTTACGGGGTAAAACGTGACCTTTGATATACCAATGATCTGATAAAGCCCAGATACCAAAGTTGCCGGTGGCCATATGATCTGATCCAACACACGATTTGATATTGATTGTGGCAGAGCCCATATACTTTGTTATTAGTGCTAGACGCACGCCTCTTATTTGGTCCCATATATCTGTATATATTTTTTGACTCTAAAAATGAAAATTGTTTTATACGCCTCTGTGTATGTGATTGCTTTCTTTGCGAAACTTTGCGAAATAATTTTGAAAAGGATATTGTGTGTGTGTGTGTGTGTGTATACATACTTTATTATATATGCTTGTGGTAGTTTTGAACTGTTTTCAAAACAGTCTTTGTGAGACACGTATAAGGCGATCTGGAGTGTTATTCCTCACTGCACCCTGACCCCCTTTGTCTCTCTGTTTACGTGATTCATATTGGACATGTTCACATATTTTGGCTTCGACAACAGTTTAGCATCCATATTACCAATGAGGTATCTTTTGGTTAGTGATGACCTTTTGCCTGGGCTCGTCTTTTATTTTTTGTGTTAGAGCTCTGCATCGGGATGTAGTTGGGTTAACAGGTTGCCATTTTGACTTTTGAATTATGTTCCGCTGTTTTTCCACATTGATAACCTTTGATATATATTTATTCGTATATTTGATTTCTTATAAAATCATATATGTTTTATCATGTCTTCGTATAAGAAATGTTTTATTAAATATTTTAACAATATGAATTGTTTGGGTAGTATGTTCTGATATCTGAGGCTTGTGCGAGATGGGTCGGGCTTCCACAGACGGTTTCCCTCGTACGCTGCTCACGGGCTCGGAATGGGTCGTGACAGTTTGACCATACGATAGAAATTAGTACAACACGAGAACAACTTGTACTCAGAATTTTAAATACAAAATGGGTACAAAACGAGAACAAATTGTTCTCAGTTTTGCACATACGAAAATGAATACAAACAAATCGTTCTCTCTTAATACCACTTTCTTTCTTTGCATTCTGAATGTGTTCCTCCATAATATTATCCAACAACTCATCAAAGCACTTAGTAACTTCAATGGCTTTTTTCCCATAAATCCAATAAACCAATCTTCTTAATTGACCACATTAGATCATGGAGTCCAATTGTTGAAATGTCAATGTCAACCACAATAATTTTCCCTTTTTTAGGTTCCACCAGCCGAAACAATGTGCTAAAGAGGGTTGTCTTCATTAATATAAATTTGTTTATTGTTCTTCACCTATCAAAGGAAGAAAAAAGGCAACTAACAAATAATTTATAGCATCGTTGCCATATGTTTTACTCTCACTCCTCCTGTCCTCCATTAACACTCTCACTCCTTCGTCCATCGTCGACCGTGTTCTCTCTCACCCTTGATATCACTCGTCATCATCGCAGATATGGAATGAGAAGAGCTTCCCACCACAAATAGTCTCTCTTGTCAGATTTGAAACAACAAAAAGAAGAAGTAGACAAAGCGATAAAGAGAGGAAAAGGATTGGAACCAAGGAGGAGGAGTAGGATCAATTAAACTGAACTCACACATGCTTTATTACATTAAAAAAAATGTTATCAACAATTTTCAAAAGTTAAACAGAAGATGTGGCTTAATCTTATCCCCAATAAACTCGACAAAGTTCGACTTTATCATTAGATTTCGTGTATTGTTTAAAAAATTGAATACAAAGTTCTATCTTTTAACATTCTATTTGTACTTAATTAGTTAATGAAATTGGATTTATAGGCTTTATAATTGGATCCAAAAATCAATAAATTACAATTTAATTTAAAGATTGATATAGTTTGTACCTAATCCTTTTATTTCTTTTTTCGCTAAGGTTAGGAAAGGACAATGTTATGAAACAATTTTAGAAGCAAATAGTGTGAAAAGCAAATTTAAACACTTACGTAAAGAATATTTTAAAAAATCATGCACTAAAATGATCCACTGAGATCTCATAGCCTGAATAACGACTAACGTGTTTTTTTCCTCAAGATAACGACTATCGTGTTAAACAAAGACTGATCGAGTAGTTACGGAGCATAGGACGATTGTGTCAGACAATTTTTAGATTTTCACAATGTTTCTTTTCCACATGCGGTCCAAATTCCAGGAGACGGCCCTCCTTTATTTTTCTCAATCTCAATTCATATATATAGCCGAACACTACAGGGATTTGCAGAGACAAGATAGACAAAAAAGATGGGAGTGATCAAGTTGGCCATTGGAGATGCACTATTGACATCCATGTGGGTTTTTAGCTTACCCTTTAGAAGTATTTTAACATCCACAATATCATCTTTTCTGGGTTTTGAACCCAAGTCATTTTTGGGTCTCTTCATAGGGATAAATGTGGCAACACTGTTTGTTCTCACTTTCAGCTTCATTGGAGCTATATTAGGTGGTGCCAGTTCCAATCCAACAACAACTGTGTCCTTCTATGTTGCAGGACTTAAACCTGGTGCTTCACTCTTGAGCCTCCTAGTTCGGCTTCCGTCTCAGGCTGCTGGTGGAGCTGCTGGTGCCATGGCGATCTTGGAATTAATGCCAGAGCAATACAAACATGTTCTTTAAGGTCCTTCTTTGAAAATGGACGTGCATACAGGAGCAATTGTTGAAGGCGTTTTATGTTTCGTGTTTTCCCTGGTTGTGATTCTTGTTGTGCTCAAAGGACCTAAAAATCTGGTGTTGAAGATTTATTTGGTGGCTTTGACTACTGTGAGTTTGGTTATTGTTGGTGGAAAATATACAGGTCCTTCATTGAATCCTGCAAATGCATATGGATGGGCTTATGTGAATAATTGGCATAACACTTGGGAGTTGTTTTATGTTTATTGGATTAGTCCCTTTATTGGTGGCATTTTTGCGGCTTTGGTTTATAGGTTACTTTTCAAGGCACAAGCAGTTAAAGAGAAGAAGGCTTGAAGAGAGTACATAATTCTGTAATTTTTTCTTCTTTACATGATTTTTAGATCTTTCAATAGATGAAATTTACTTCTGTAAATCGATTATAAATTCATACATCAGTGACAACCTCGATATAGATGAAATATATTTGAACTCGACTTCTTGATATCTTTCGTCTTTCTCTCTCTATCTGATCTTGGTGGGTTTTAGTTGGACAAATATTTAATTTTTCTAGGGTTAAAGTCATGTTTATATGGAACTTTACTTGTATTGATAATTGTCTATGTGACAAAATTGGAGGAATCAAATAGAATGATAGAAATAACTATGTATTGTTATCTTCCTCTGAGAACTTTCAGACAGTAAATTCTTTGTAAAGTCAAATGAATTTTTGTATGTCATTTTTGGGGAAAAGTTTTCTCAAGTTAAAAGCATGTCAATGGGATTAAAAGTTCCTCTTTGGCAGCAATTAGCATGAGGTCACTTTCTTGGATTTCAACTCCCAATCTTTTGGAATTCAATTGTGATTTTCACAACTGTATATAAATTGAAAGTCAAAACAGCTTAGTGCAGAAGCTTGTCTGTACCTGAAAACTAATATTTGTGCGCCAGGTTATGTTATGTCTCGAAAAGATGAATAGAAGATCAGGAAAAATTTATATAAGTATATAAGATGGCTTGAGCAATATCATTAACGTCACTATCGTAATGCTGCTTGAGATGAAATTGTAGGCAATGAAATAGACCTTTCAGTAGTTTTTTGTTGCTAATTTGGCAGGCTGCGCAGATAATGCAGTTCTTCCGATTGAGAATTCTTCTGGTGGAAGCATCCACCTGAACTATGACTTACTTCTTCGCCACAGGCTTCACATTGTAGGTGAAGTCCGGCTGATGTCAAACCTCTGTCTTCTAGCTATGCCAGGCGTCAGAGCAGAGCAACTAAAACGTGTACCGAGTCGTCCACAGGTTAAACTTTAATTTCTTGTTCATTTCGTTAATTTGTTAAGGTCTCCGTATAGTTCTCGTTTCCATTAAGATTGCAGCAAAAATTTGTTAAGCTACGGAACTTACATTCACACGCAAATACTGAGTAATATGCATCCTTTGTTTTTCAATTGCCTTTATTGCTCACTCTAATTTAAGGAATGTCTAGATTCTGATATTAGAATAGATTTTTAATGAATCCATGGCTATGATAGTCATGCTAGAAAATCTGGGACTCAGTTTATAATGAATGAAATTTGATATTTGACATTGGGATATAATATTTACTTACCCTTGAAAATGGGATAAGTTTAAGGAAATTCAAGATTTAAAAAGCTGTAATTATTAGAGGAGTAACTTGGAGTAAAATTTTCTGATATTTAGATATCTACCAGATTGTTAAGAGTGAAAGAATGGCCTCTTCTTTGTTACTACCCATGCTTATCATGATACTATATATTTGTTGAGGTTGGATAATTCAATTGGTAAATACCTATATCTAATATCAAAAGGTATTGAGTTCAAATCTCAAGACATTTCAGATTTTTCATAATTATAATGGAGATTAATTTCTCCTTTGTGAGACCAATAATGAATAAATATAGGAATTTAAAAAAAATGATACTGTATATTTTTTTATTTGCAAATTTTTTGTCCAAAGTACAAATTAATTAGGACTCCACATATAGAGTCAAAGTGTCAAACGATAAACAATATGAAAATCCTAAGAAAAATTCCAAGTTGGTGTGGGAGATGTATAAACCTTTCTCGTTAAGCCATTGTCACATTTGGATAGTGGGAACAAGTAGGTAGATCACCAAAATCTGATATTAGTCTCACAATTTTGTGGTATCCTAAGCTAAAAGGGAAAGCCAGTTGGCATTATGTTAATTCAGTCACTTAGAGGATAATAATTACTGAGAAAACTGAATTTTGTTGACCCAATCAATGGAACCAGCTTTTGTGTAATATTCCGTATTTTTTTCTAATTAAATTTTTTGGCAGAAATATTTTTTCTTTGTTAAATGAATTTTTGTTAATTTTGTAATCAATGATATATATTTTATTGGTTTTATAAAATTTGATATGGTCAAATTTTTGTTGATTTTATTTATTAGAATTATTATTTTTAATTTGTTTTAGTAAGTGAATATTTTGTTAATTTTTATTAATTATTTTGAAAATTTTTCATTAAATTTCAAAATTTGTTTTTGAAATTTGAAGAGTTAATTTTGAGTTTTAAATGTTAATTGAGTATTTAATACAGTTTAAAAATGATTTGAAAGTGTTTTGATTAAGTGAAAAGTGGTTTGAAATTGAAAACAAAAATCTGGAAATAGGAGAGTGAACTACCGGTCGTTCAACGTTTGGTCCAAACGGCGTGTTGTATGCGATGACGTTCGGGTGATAAGAAAATGATGTGTCGTTCGCTGAAGTAGGGGGTTGTCGTTCGCGGGTGAACACGGTTGTTCGTGCGCGTGATTCTGGCCGCGAACGACAAGTCGCTCGACTTGTCTGGAGTTGACTCCTTTGGTAGCAAACGACTGTCGTTTGGTGGAGATTTTAAAAACCCAGTAGCCCAAAAAAAATTTTCTTCTCTTCTGCATATCTTCTCTTCTTCTTCTTCCTCACAACGCCGAAGCTCTCTCTCTCTCAACACTCTCTCTCATCTTGGTCTCTCTCTCCCGTGTCTCTCTCTTCCTCATCGGTCGGACGAGCCTCCCGAGGTAACCTCTCTCTCTCTCTCCTCTTTTCTTTGGTCATTTTTCTTGCTTTTTAGGAGAGTTCGGTCGGAGGTGATTTTTGGATTTTGAAGTGATTCTTGGGTGGTTTTCGAATGTATTTTTATGGGGTTTTGAATGGGAGAGTTGAAAGAACATGAATCTAAGTTTGAAATGGAAGATTGGAGTGTTTTTGATGAAAAGGCTATTTCGGTCCGAATTGGTTTTGAACGTTTGTCTCGATTTTTGGGTGAACCGAGGTTAGATTTAGACTCCTTAGGTGATTTGGAGTTGAATGGTGTGGTTAAAACTATTGGGTTATACTTAGTTCGGGATTATGGACTATTTGGTGTGTTTTTGTAATGAAAGGACTAAAAAAAAGTTTGCTGGTTCTGAGTATTTTGAGGACTGAACTTGATATTTGACATTCAGGGACTGAACTTGATATTGTGCATAGTGGCCGATTTGTAATTTTGAGGAACTTAGGGTTAATTTATAATTTTAGAAAATTGAGGGATTAAATTATAAATTGAGTTATTTGGAGTATTTAATTATAAATTCTAAAAGTTTTGGGTTAATAATTAATTTCTAGAATTTTTAGAAATTAATTATTAATTTTTGAGGTCTTATGGACTACAGTGTAATTTTACAAAGGTCGGGGACCAAATCGTAATTGTCATGACCCATTCCTGGGACCGCGACCGGTGTACGAGGCGAACCGTCTGTGGAAGTCCGGCCCATCTCGCACAAGCCTCAGAGAACAGAAACTACCCAAAATCATATTTTTAATCGGCTTATTTACCGTATTAAACAATTTAGCAATGAGATGTTTTTCAAAAATAATATTCCTGAATATATAATTAAAATATATTCGTAATAACAAAATAATAAATAAATAATTTAAATAAAACCGTTAAACAATTGTTTAACAATTGTAAGTCCATACCCACTATCCAGTGTGGAGCAACTAACATAACCTAATTTGGCCCGAACAATAGGGCACTCACTGCACGTGGAAGAATCAAACGACTGTTATCCGCTACCTGAAAAGTGAAGTAAAACAAAGACAAGAAAAATAAAAGGGTAAGTTCCCCTAGTGAGCGGATAACACAAAAGAGCGGCACATGCGTCTCAAAAGGATTTTGAAAACATTTTCAAAACTACCACAAGCACGTATATATCCAAATAATATCATATATATATACACCCGTATATATATAATAGATTCTTTCAAAAAAATTCACTTTGAAATCATTTCACATACAAAGCAGACAACAAACAAATTTCCAAAATTTATTAGACGTAGAAATTAAATAAAATATTTAATTTCTCAAATCCAAAATATCCAAAGTATTTTCTTTCAAATACTTTCTAAAATACCTTCCAAAATTTATATTTACTTTCTAAAACATTTTAGAGATAAACTCTAAATACCAAAGTATTTTCAAAATTTAATACTGAAGTATTTTTCAGACTAAATTCCAAAAGAATCTCGAGAGAGAAATTTTCAAAGACATTTTTTCAAACTTTTGTTCAAAATATTTTCATACTGATCCTCCTCGAGTTACTCCAACTCGGTATCAACAAAACAAATCCCAAAAGATTTCTAAGAGTAGTTCCAAAACACTTTTCAAACTTTAATTCAAAACATTTTCATTATGGGACTCAAACCTCCTCCTCCTAGAATTACTCCAACTCATATTAGCCACATAGGCGAATATTATAGCCACACAGGCGAATACTATAGCCACACAGGCAAATGATACAACTCTGTGTATTAATACTACGCTTTCACGTAGTTGGGTGTCCCAAAACAAAGCAATTCACAAAACATTTCCAAAATTTATTAGAAATATTTACCCAAAGACATATTCAAATATTTGTTCCAAAAATATTCAAATATCAAATATACCAAACAGATAATCTTAAAAATTCAAACATAGTATTTATTTCAAATAAAATATATTCGCTCAAGAATATATTTT
>CAODLS011371850.1:0-21454 GCA_948243855.1 Flueggea neowawraea | reverse complement strand
TTATTTTGTTTTAGTTGTTTTTGTGTTTTGCAAGAGACTCTCACAGCTTTAGGTGAGGATCGAGCCAAGACTCATCTCTACGGACCTAATTTCAGGGAAGTTCCAAAACTCTCTAATTTACTCCCTTCTCATTTGCTTTATGTGTTTTAATTCTTTACATTGAGGACAATGCAAAATTTAAGTGTGGGGTAAGGGTAAATTAGGATAAATGTTTAAAATTTTTGATCGGGTTCTTGATATTGTGGCTGTGGGATGCATGTTATTTGTTGATGTGTATAGATTGACTAGTCGAGAATTTTTTATATGCATTTGTTACTGGAAGGTTTGAATTGCATGTTCTAGATCCATATTAGTTTCAAGCTTATGGCCAAATTTGTTGCTTTGGTTTTGTCACTCGTTTAACTCATTATTTAATGAATGAGATGGTTGACTGAATGCAGACACGATATTGAATAAAATGAATGAAATTTAAAGTTTATTGGTTTGCTTGAACCTAAACCGGGATAAGTAGATGGGGTTCGATCCCAACTCCGATGTCTTAGACATGAGTATGCAAAGCACTGTCACGAAGGGTTATCTTAGTAACTAGGAACACTCATCACAAATGAGCGACTTTCGCGTCAAACAGGCTATCATTTGTGGTAGAAACTTCAAGTGCAAAATAAAGCACTAAGGTCGTGCTCGATATTTACTGACTGTATTTGTAGCAAAGCATGCCAAAATGTGGAAAATACGCAATTAATATGTGTTTATTATCGAATTTTCCTGTAAATGTCCTATGCTTAAATGTTTTATGTTTAATTGAATCAATGACTTGAATGGATGACTGAGTCAAATTGGCTACTTTGGCTTTGAGCTCTAACTCGTGTGTGATTTGGGAGTTCGATTTGGATTGACTAGTGATATATGCATCTCTTAGATTCTCTGCTACTTAGTTTATTTTTGTTGACGTTTAATGTGAAGTTCCATGCCACGGTAGATTAAATTTGATTGAAATATTTTTCCCTTGTTTTAATTTTTTCTTTGCTTGAGGACAAGCAAAATCTTAAGTGTGGGGTATTTTGATGAACACATATTTATACGTATTTATGTGCATTAATTTATATTATTTTGAGTATGAATTGAGCGTTTGTCATTAGTTTTGGTACTTCTACACTTTATATTGTGTTTTTCAGGTTAATTGATGATGTCTTGACAAAACAAAGGAAAACAAGTCAAAACGGGGCTTGAATGATGACATTTGAGGCATTGGGAGTGAGACACGGCCTTGGAATGGGAAGACACGTCCGTGGGAGACTTGAGGAAGCAAAACCGTGAACAACTGGACACACACAGACATGAAAGTCCATGGCCGTGGGAGAGACTGTGTAACTCATTAGAACTTGACAACCAAGACACACGGACAACAATGTAAACACACAGACATTTTTGGCTATGACACGGACACAAAGCTGTGTCCGTGTAGATGGCAGCTGAAGAGATGAGAACACACAGATAGCTTTGATAACACACGAACAGAATGGGCTTGGGCACAGACATAAACCCACGTCTGTGTCTTGTTTTAAGCCGCATAATTGGAGGATTTTGCATGCACACGGACGGGAGCTGCTTGGGCACGGCCGTGACCATGCCCGTGTCTTATTCTAGACGCCATAAATCACCTATTTAAGTGAGTTTTTAAATTCATTCAAAGAGGAGCCTACTTGGAGACAAAAATATACATCTTTAGAGGTCAGAGAATGCGGGAACAAACGAAGAGATTTCACGAAGAATTGGAGGATTCAATCATGGGTTTTCCTTCTCTCTCTAGATTTTCCTTTGATCTTGTTGTATATCTCTCTATTGTTATGAATTAATTACATTGTGTACCTAGATGTGATGAACCCTAGGCAAATTATGTGATGTTGGATTATGTTATTCATTCAATTAATTTATGGATTGCGACTCAATTATCATTTATAATGCGTATTGTGGAATTGATTGTTGCTAGCCTTTCGATTTCAATATTGTTTCGTGCATATGCAATCGAGAGATTATGTGTATGATAGAGCGTTCATAATTGAGAGGAATTGCATGCAAACCTAGAGATAGGTCGACATAAATCTTCTGGATTAGGATCAAACCTAATAGTGAAATTCATAGAGCAGAGTGTTAAAGCAACGATAGGGGTTTTAATTAGGAAGAGATTCCGATTAATCAACCTACTCATTAGGCATTAGCTAACTCAAGAGAGAGGTTAATATACCTTAGAAATTTCCACGGTCCAATTGCCTGAATTATTGTTTGAATAACGAGTCTTTATCACTTAATTCGGTCTAGGAGGATTCAGCGTCTAGGTGCCATTTTCCCATCATTTATTCTATCATTTAATTTAAGTATTGTTCTTATTTAGTTTATTTATTTTATAGATTCGAAATCATTTATTTTGCCGGCTAGATAATAGAGGAAGAGTGAGTAGCTAATAATCGTAGTCTCTGTGGGATACAACACTATGTACTCAAGGGTCCACTTGCTATAGGTGATAGGTACACTTGCCTTAGTCTTTAGGTGTAAGCCTTGACAACACCACATTCCCATGACAATAATCGACTAGGGACATTTTGAATAGTATTCTTTTATGCTTTAAGGTTTATTATCCAAATAAAATATTTGATAACTTAAACATTATCATTATTCATGAATGTTTTATCAAATTAAACATGCACATGAATAATATTGAGACAAAACAATGCCTCATAATATATATATATATATATATATATATATATATATGTAATATAATATAATCTAATGCATTGGGGCTAGGGCTTACACTAACATGTGAATAGTGTGGTATGAGTAGCTTTGAAAATTTCTTCCAAAATAAATTTCAAGTAAGTAAGAACACCAATAATTTATAGTGGTTCGGCCAACTCGATGCCTACGTCCACTCCTTAAGTATCACCACTTAGGATTTCCACTAACAATCTTCTCAGAGATTACAACTTCACTTTCTAACCAAGTAATAACTCTTACAACTTTCTTGATTTTGGTTCAAGAAGAAAAACCACCCTAAGGATCTACCCTTGATCCCACTTACAATCACTCTTACAAAGATGATTAACAAACACTCACCATAAAGGTTAAACCAGTGATATAAGATGTGATAATAAAAAGTTAATGACCAAAATACTTGTATCAATGAAGTAGGAAAATTCAATAATTTGATGCTTGGATGCTATAGGAATAAATGCTCAAGTGTGCTCTGTACCTTCTCTGTTGTACCAGAGGGTATTTATATCCTTCCAAGCCCAAATAACCATTAAAAGATAGAATGCAGATGTTCTAAGAGAGAGAAATATTCTGATTCTGATGACATCAGCTTGTACAATGAGCATAACTCTTTATGCAACGTGCGTTGTATATGTGCCATAAGAATGCTGCATGACTTGGCTCTCCTCCACGTGTCTTTTATGAACATCCATAGCTACTGCCTCAAATGTCACAATGTGTAACGTGACTTACATCTCTGCAATGCACTTAGTGTGCCTTCACCTGGCAATATTTTCAATCATAACGTGACTTGCACAAAATGCAATGTGCTTTGATCAACCCTCAGTGTGCGTTGATCCTAGCCACTTTAGGCTTCTACGCGCGTTAACAGTCTTCAAAGATCACACCTTTGATTCTTCACGTGACACTGTACCATCAGTTAAAGAATATTCAAATTTTGAATCCAGAGGCGCCAATTTGTCAGATACTGACATCACCCTCGTTAACGTGACTTGTCAGCCCTGCAACGTGCATTGATTTCTTTCTTCAAAGGTGACTCCTTTACTCATCAACATGACTTGTATATGGTTGAAACGTCGAATGGTGTTGCCTTGCAACTCTACTTCAGGTATGGCGTACATCCCGTCAATGTGACTTGTATATCTCACAACGTGACTTGTATGCGTGTATAATCAATCAAGAGAGTTCATCATTTGTATAACGTGACTTGTATGCTTGTGCAATCAATCCAGAGATTTTATCATTCTCATAACATGACTTGGACCATTTCCAATGCGCCTTGCGTTATTTGGGATCATTCTATTTCCTAAGTGAGCATCGTTTACGTGACTTGCATCCATAGCTACGTGACTTGTGATACTTATGGATTCCTTGAATATGATCAATGTGACTTGAATCCTGTAGAGCGTGCATTGATCATACTTCAATGTGCTTAAAATAAGCTGCAATGTGCATTGCTTAACTTTTTCACATGTTTTACTAAAATCATCAAAATTGAGTATCAACATATGGGATCGATAACAATGATGTGCAAGTAGCACCAATAACAGTGATGATTGTGGTCTCCGCCACTAATTGATAACAAATCATGTGTCGGGCCAGAGCACATGGCTACCAGCACCCTTGGTAGTTGGGCCTTGACAAAATATTGGTATACCAAAGGGTTCTTTTACCTCGTAGCATAGGTGTCCCATATCAGAAAACAAAAACCATACTAATATAGTACAAAAACATAAGCATGCAAATTAGAAGATAAAAAACATAGATAAGTATAATTTCATAATCAAAAACATATCTTAAATCAATATAAGTGCAGAGTAAACGTCAAATCCCAGAGAGTATAAATATTTCTCAAAAACTATTTATATAAGTGGATATATAATAGAATTTAAAAACAAAACCAAATTCAAAAATAAAACAAATTTTCTTTAGAAACCAAACTATTTCAAAAACAGAGTTGTGATTTTTCAATTATCATATAAGTTTGATTCTTAGGATTTCCAATCAATTAGTTAGTCCATATGACATGGAGACTCAAAGAACATCAAAAGCATAAAGAATTTGTAACACGCAACCTATGTGTCTGAAGCCACCATCTACTCACTTGGACGCCGAGCAAATAATCCAGATCATAGTCCACCGGTAAATGACTCATCTGCTCAGAAACCAAACAAAACTGAAACAAACATGTAAGAAACAAATCAAAATATGGTTCTCTAACTGTACCAAAATGCGTATAAATGTATATGCAAACTCAAACGCTCAGACAAAGCCCAAAACCCTTTTCAGACCAAATCCTAACATAATAAACCCAATATTACACCTCGGTGTAAAATTACACTTTGGTTCCTGAACTTTGAAAAATTACGATATGTTCCCCGAGACTTGGCAAATTACAAAACAATCATCAAAGTATTCTGGAATTACCAACTATTCCTCCAAGTAGTCAGAAAACCCAAATTAGTCCTCTAAATTTCAAAAATTAGAAATCAATCCCCCAATATGCAAAATATCATATCTGATCCTGAAATAATTCAGAATTATGCAAAATTATGCTTTTAGTCCTTTCGACAGAAAACTACACAAAAATGTCCTAAAACTCGAATAAACCGAAGCCGACGTTCTCACCTACCCACATTGACTCTAATCATCCTCCTAAACATGAATCAATAATTGGATTCAACAAAACAACTCAATAATCATCACTTTTTCATTAAAATCCGAATTTACGATACCTAAAATCAATCCCACATCCATTCCTCTCCAAAACACCAAACCATACGCAAATTTGCATCTCCCCATGATAGATACATCAATAAAAAAAATATAATCAATATTCACCATAAACAAGCTCGAATCCAAAACCCTAGTTCAAAGAAACCCATTTTCGTTCAAGAAGCTCCCAACAAGAACAAATGCATAAAATGGAAGGAAAAAACCAAGATAGAATGTTAATCTTACCTCAAGAATGCAAGAGGAACCAATGGGAGGAAAGGAGAGACAAATTTGGGGCTGCTTTGGGTGAAGAAATGTGAGTGAGTCGGGGAAATGGTGGAGGAAATTGGTGTTGGGGTTGATTATAACACGTTGCAGGTCAAAACATAATGTTTTCGGTCTTTTTTAAATGGAGAGAGGAATGTTTCAGACAACAACTTCTCCACTCGGACAACAATGGCCAAATGACGCGTAGCTAGACCTAATGCTCGAGACGAGTGTTTCATGCTATAACGCGCATTTTGGGTCACATTTTCAAGATCAACACTTATTTCATTTCTCCTTACAAATCAAATGAATTCCACCAACAATCAAAGACTCTAAAAACTCTAAAACATCATTAAATATTCAAAGGTCATCATTCAATCCTCCAATTATTCCAAAGATCAAATCAAACTAGATTTGAAAGCTACATGAATTCTAACTGAAACGGGCGGGATATTACATACTTCCCCCCTCAAAAGAAATTCGTCCTTGAATTTCAAAATAGATTAGATCGAAGCTAAAATCAGCCCTAAATCCCCAAAACAAAACATAACCCAAAATCTCATCTCCAAATCCCAAGCATGCTCGATGCTCAACTAACACTTGGCTACCTAACCAAATGTACAGGTATACAGAAATCATGATGCAAAAACATAAACCTATACGGACATGCAGAAATAGAGATATCGAATACAGAGACAAAAATAGACATTCAAAAATAGAGTGCACAACTGCAGAAACAGAAATATAGAGGCGAAAACTAATGCAGAGGCAGAAACAAAGTATATGGGCTATGAACCAGCCAAATCAAATTGGTACGGGTGTCTCTACCGAATCCCATCCTCGGTCTCCCAAGTGGCCTTCTCCTCTAAAGGATGTCTCCAAATCATTTTTACTCCTGTGATCTCAATCATCATTAATCAATACTTATTCAAGTATTATTCTCATATTTGTCACTACATGACATCGAATCATCGAATTCATGAAAGTCATTTGAAATCAATTCATAATTTGGTATCCAACCCAATTATAGAAATTACAAGCAATTACAACCAACATTCCTATACAATTGATCATCAAATGTCTAAATCCAACTAATCCTTAAATATCCAGATTTTCATAATCAAATCAAACCTAACTAACTCGCTAGTTAGTCCATATGCTCATAATTAAATTCAGGTAGTATCCCAAGCTATAATCATTTATGTCACATAGACCAAACCGTAGACTGATCTCAACTTAGTTCCTTGAACAAAATGTAGTCCGCTATAATGATCATATCTAGCTAGCACTAGTTTCAAATCCACAATTTCGATCGAGGCTAAAATTTGCAAGCCAATCACATCATGTGCTCAAATCAAAAGACTGTAGACATTTAACTCCAAACAAAACATCATCAATTTCCACTAATAGGATTGATCACCTAACCATAGGCATCTATAATTATCATTGAATGGAATCACCACTTGAATTTACCACAATTCCAATAATTACATATCATTCTTATTCTTGCCTATTTTCTCATACAAATAATTAATGTTTAAAATGTTAACCACTGAATTCCTTTCCTCATACTAGACTCCTACCTCTTGTTCTACCAAGTTCAGACCAATGCATATGTCAGGTGTACTCTAATTTGAATAGGACGTAGCTCATTTTCAAAACAAATATAGTCTCCAAATTATACAAATACTTATCTCAACGATTACCTCATGTATCACCAATTTCATACTCAAAAGTATCTTCTTGAATTTCTGATTAGACACAACAGTCACGCAAAAACTCTAATGTTATTGCTCAAATAAAATCTATATTCGACCCCAATCATATATATAATCATATCATATTTTGCAAACTATGACTTAAGATCTAAATACCTCAATTACTTGGCTCATTCTAGAACCTCATCAATTTACGTCTCCAAACAAGATGAAGATCACAATTTTCCAAACCAGTCACAAAGAAGTTGACCACAACGCTGCCAACGTTCTAGTCGCACAGACCTAGATGTGCAGATATGCAAAAGATACAAAAAATGAAGACACATATATGCAATTACCGAAAATGCATATGCAGAAACAAAAGGCATCGATACAGTCATTGGTAGAAATAAAGAGAAAAGCTGAGAAATGCATGCTTAAAAGTATAGAGAGTTAATTCTCCTAAAAACATGTTGAGTTCTACCCTCAACGAACTGCAGTGCCATGGCTCAGAACACATTCTCGAAGGAATGAGAAAGGAGATGCCAGAATCCATAACTAAACCCTTAAGTCTCAATGTATCTTGAAACCTCGATATAGCCATCATAGAGAAGTTAACTATCACTTTCACATCTCGTCGATGTCTAACACCATATTCCCGAAACCAGACATCTTTCAACAAAATCATCTGAATCTATTTCAATTACAAATTCAATCAAACTGTAACCATAGAGTTATGAAATAAGATGATATAGACAACATCCCTATCAAAATTTCCATAAAAATTCTGATGTATCCTAAATTCACATATTAATGGAAGCATAAAAATATAGCATTTTCACCTTACGTGTGCTTAATTGTCAATGTATTTATACATTTTCGTGCTTTTTTGTAGGGTAATGAATAATTTATTAAATTGGATGAAAAATAGATAAAAAAAGGAATGATAATTTTTTTTTGAAGTTGAAAGATCAATTGAAGAAAGTGCGACGAAAATCGGCTCAAAGGGTGCAAAGTTCGTCAACGCGCGAAAGAAGGGTTTTGCTGTTAAAGCTTGGTCACGGCCGTGACCAAAGGCACCTCACGGCCGTGAACTCCAAATGTCACAGCTGTGACCAACCTTCAGTGGGGCAAAATGTCATATGTCAAAAATAGGTCAAAAGTGGACAAAAAGTGGGCAACTTGCATGTATCAACTTGACAACTTGTCTAGGGTTTTTTGAGACTTATTCAAGCCTATAAATACCCCTCATATGTGCATCAAGAAGGGGAGACCAACCATTTTAAGCATCGTATTCTCTATTGCTCTTCCGTTTTGGAAGAACAATATTGTAGGGCTGGAGCTAACCATTGAGCATATTCTTCCATCTTTGTTCTTCCATTTTGAAGAACATTGTTATAGAGTTGGAAAAAGGAGAAGGAAACCAAGGCTCAAAGTGTAGAGATTTATCTTGAGAGACATCGAAATAGGCTTCTTCTAAACTCGTTTTCTCCTCTCTTTTTATCTCAAATTTGTTGCCATGATTATTGTTGTTATTCATTGTTATATTTGTGGTACACAACCATGGTAACTTAATCATTAGTGGTGTTTTTAACAAATCTAGTTGAAGGAACTAAAGGAGAAGGCTAGATGAGGTTGACATGCATTAAAATTTTTAGGTTATGAAATGAAAATATTCATGCCCACAAGATGTTCGATGAAATTCCCGAATGAACCTAATGAGTCTAGTTTAGTTAGTTGAGACTGAAAGGACCCTTCTAATGAATGTAGACATAACCTAGATGAACTTGAAAGAGACTCTAGGTGAAAAAACCGAGAAAACACGCAATCCCATAAATCGTTCATAAATGTAGTAAGTAGAAATCTTGGTTAAGTCTTTGAAATCCTAACGTTTATCTTATTATTTTTTCTTTTGCATTTCATGTTTCTTAGTCAAAAATACAAAAAATCAACTCTTTGCGTGATTTATTTTCTTGATTGAATTGATCACAATTAGCACTCGTCCCTATGGGTTCGACACCCTAGGAATACTCCTAAGGTTATTTTATTACTGCATCGATCCTCGTGCTCTTGCGAGGAGCCGATCACATTCCAAGGAACAAATCACCATATGTCCAAATTCTACAAATAAATCAACTCAAAACTGAGTTAATCTATCCAGTCACTTTTCTGATCTCATTACATTTTTCTCAGTGATATCATCAAGGAATCCTAAACTTTTCCCTTTCCAACATCAGTATGAATCATTGCCTTTCAAAACCCTTGTCGGTTTCAACTTGTTTTTCATATAGTAATTACACGAGCTCCAATGCTCAAAATTCAATAAATCAAAACTTCGAAGTTTCTGGTTAAACATAACTATTTCCTCAAATTTACTCATAATTTGATTTACCATTCAATGTTTAATCCATAAAGTTTAACCTCGTCAAGATGTCAACCCTCAAAATAATTACATTATCAAATCTTACCAATCCAAATTGTCACCTTCCTAGGAATGACATGAATTTTGATCATTTTTCCAAAAAATGCTTCTCAAAGCAGATTTTCCCCATACAATTCAAAAAGTACTTTGAACCTTAAAAGTATAATTTTTCCAAAGTCGTCAAAACAAATCCTCATGATTTTTTTTTCTCAAATACGGAATTTACGTATGATTCACAAATATTTTATATGTCAAAAGCTTAACTTCCAAAATCGTCAAAACATAAAGTGAAATCCCAGGGATGGTCCCAATATGAAGAATGGAATGACACTTCAAGAGGGGGGTGAATTGGATTTTTTAGCAAGTTAAAAACTTTGTTGAAAATCCTTTGTAAACTAAAGTAAATAACAAAGTTTTTTTCAAATCAAAATCAAAGTATAAGTGCGGAAACAATAAATCACCAATTCACAAACAAGATAAGGTAAGTAAAGTAAATGAGAGAGAGTAAGGGAGAGAGAAAAATCAAAGCCCGATGTTTATAGTGGTTCGGTCCTATTGACCTGCATCCACTCTTCTAGATTCACTAGAGAGTTCAACAAAATATCTCATCACTTCCAGGTGAAGGGAAACTGTTTACAACATTTGTTTTTGCGGGATATGCAAGAAAACCGTTACACCTTGTTTTTGCGGGCTCTACAAGAAAACCGTTCACTTAGTTTTTATGGGCTGAACTAGAAAATTGTTACCACATGTTTTCAGGACAAAACAAGCAAACCACAACTCTAGTTTTTGCGGGATCTACTAGAAAACTGTTCACTAGTTTTGCGGGATCAACTAGGAAACTGAAACTCTAATTTTCTAAGACTCACTAGAAAAACCTTTCTACCCCCCAGCAAACAACCTTTCTTGTTACAAATTTAACCCAAATATATTGAAAACTATAAGCTCACTCAAATCCAGAAATATATGCAAGTATAATAGCTCAAATGGATTATAAAGGTAGAGAAGAGAGATAGAGTGAATAGCAATTCTTAGCAATGGTATCTCTTATTTCTCTTCGGTTGTAGGACGTCTATTTATAGCCACTTGTAAGTTTATAAACGTTGGGGCCTCGAAATGGCCGTTGTAAAATGAGACAAATTCTGTTTCAGTACTGACGTCACCGTATTCTACGTGCGTAGCCACATCTACGTGCATAGTACTTTGCTCCATCTGGGTTTTGCGTGCTGTGTTTGCAGGTCTATGTGCATTGCAGGAACTCCAATGGTCTCAGTTTTGATTGGATCAACATCTACGTGCTTTGCTTAGCTATTGCGTGCATTGATCTTGAGTTCTGCATGCGTTGCATGGCCTTCAATGTGTGTTGTCGTACTGTCAAAGTCTTCACCTCTGATTTCGCATGTGATTTGTGTTAGAGAGTGTCAGGGGAATATTTGAATTTGAATTCCTAAGGAGCGTCTACTATTTGTTAGGTAGTCCACCTCAGCTGCGTGTGTTGTATGTGCGGGTTACTGTGCATTTTTGACATCCTCTGAATTAGCTTCAGCGAATATTCCTTTTTGGTTCTAACACACTGCAATAGAATTTGGCATTATCTTAGTCAGTCTTCGTCTACGTGCTCTGTTTCTCTCTTCTACGTGCATAGAGCTTCTCTTTGAAGATCACATTTTTGCTCTTCAGTGTGCACACCACTCATCTCTACATGCATCTGCGTGCTTTGGCTTTCTCCTCATCAAACTGGATGCTTGTCAACGTGCGTTGATTACGTATACAACGTGTGTAGATGTGTATAAATCATTTCCAGTAGCATCTGTTTCACATCTACGTGCTTTATAGGCTCTGCTGTGTGCGTAGAACATAGCTATGCATTCATCAACGTGCTTTGATGACTTATAAGGTGCTATGTGGCCAGATATCAGCAGGTTTTCAACTTTGCATCTCTTTCATGAATGTTTTGCATTCATCATCATCAAAACTAAACTCAACTTAAAGGATAAAATATAGTTATATATGGTTAAACTTGTGGTTTCCAGTACAAATAATTGTCTTTAGTAAAATTGTTTCAAATTTTATTTTCTAAAACCCATTTGAAAATTTTATTTTCAATCTAATACAAATTTAACAAATAATGGTGCTAAGTAAATCAAAGAAAACCATGTATGAGAAAGGAATTTCAATAATTGAAAAATACATTTACACGAAAATTACCAAATAAATTCATGCTTGAAATAGCTGAAATTTCCATAATATAGGAATGAGTTCAAAATCATAAAACTAGAAAAATTCTAAAATGCATAGTAGTTTAAAGGTCACTTAACCTAAAACCACTATTTTAGTATACCTAACATCAACCTTCATTTATCAATATTGAAAATTCTTGCAGACTAATAAACCAAGATCTTTCTCTAATTTGCATTCTTTTACAAATCGCTTGCCCTCAGCACTATAATCATCAATATTTCTCCGATCAAGCATATATGGGATATACTCTAAACCAATTAAAATGTATCACAAACCTCAAACAAATTCAATTCTCTGAAATATTTGTTATCAACCATTACTAGACTTATTCGCTAGTTTTTTTTTCCAAAATATAATATACCTTTCAATATTGCTAAGACCCCATGTTCTAATCAAATCAATGCCTCTTTCTTATTCCTTAGATTCTCCAAATTTAAATTATCACTAATACAGACAATGACCATTCGATGCCAACTATTGCCATCCACTTCAAAGAACCAATGTTCTCATTACAACTAATTAAATAATTTATTATCAGAAAATATTCCAACATCTTCTTTTGCCACTGAACCATCTAAGATTTTATCTCTTAAAGACACAGAACCTCCAACAGAGCTTCTCTGATAATTATGCTACCAATCCCCAAAATATCTGGCAAAGCCTAGTGTAACTGGCATAGTCATGGCACCAAACGGAATGAAACATGCATATGGGAGTTCAAAGGTACAAATACATCAAACAATGTGGATCCATGTCTTCGGATAATCAAACAGCAAACAATCAAATCGTATAGGCAATGCGAGAATGTCGATGATCGCCACAGTACCGAAACAAAGTCAGAAGGGTATACAAAGACAAATCAAACTAACTTGATTCAAAGATACATATGCTCCACACCGACCCCAAACTTACGAAATCTAGGGCTTTGATATCACCATTGTCACAACCCGTTACTAGATCATGACCAACGTACGAGGCGAACCGTTTAAGAGAGCTCCACCCATCTTGTACAAGCCTCAGAGATTCAGATATATTGCTACCCAAACTGTTTATTAAATAATTTAATAAACTCTACGTGCTTTTTCTCACATAAGGCAATGTGTGTAGATCAGCCTGTATGTGCTTTATTACCACAAATCACGAAGTCTGTGCGTTATTACCACAAATCACGTAGTCTGCATATTTAAACCTATTTCATAGATGTTTTGTATACATCATCATCAAAACCAAAGTCAATAGCATCATCTGAGGACAACTTCAGGTTTGGATCCAATGCTTCACGTATAAATGTTGATTTGGTGAGCTTGGATCTGACGCCTCAAAAGATGACTCTTAGCACGATCTGGACGAGCAAAGAGGAGTGATCCAGTGTGATTGGTTTCACGACATAGTCGATAGGCGCGGAATGCCAACCAGTCACATTTTCTTCAAAACGACACACTATTTTTGCCTCTATCTTTCAGTGCACTTTCGTGTCATTTGGCCTTATTTCCCCACAACTCCGACCAAATTTCCTCCGTCGTCTTCTCCACTAGTTCAGTGCAAAAGAAAATGAAAAAAGTGACCAAAAATTTTGTGATTACCTTCGCTCAACCTTGACAGAACTCAAAAGGAAGAAAGGTGGAGTCTTAAAAAAAAGCTTGCTTCTTAAGAGAAAATGTTGAAAATTTATCCTCAAAATTTAAATCATATGAAGAAGAGAGAGTATGCAAACCATGAAGAAAAAAAGAAACCCAAATAAGAGGAGAAAGTAGTAGATAGGACAACAAAAACCAAAAAATAGGACTTTTTATACCGAAAAAAAAAAAATAGGATAAACACAATAGAAAAAAGGTATTAACCAATGGATAATACATACCCTTAATCAATGAATAATACCTACTGCTGCAATAAAATCTGTCCTGTGACAAAATTACAGTTTAATTTCCAAGTTCTTGTAAAACATTTCAATTGATCCCTAGACTCATGATAGTACATTATTATAAAGTCCCTAAAAGAGGAATCACTCTTGCATCTTGAATAAAACTAAATATTCAATTTCATTAAGGGAAACAACAAAAACCCCAAAAAGAAAGGAACTATTTCAAGGAAGAAAACATTGTTAAAAAAACGGCCATAAAATTTTAAAGTGTTAAATTCTATGTCGTCTTTGTGTAATTTTGAGATCTACTTTCCGGTTCTTAAAGTTTCAAAATATTTCTCTCCGCTTCTCGATATTTTATAAAATAGTGAGTCGGTAGTCCATATCCATCAAAACTAACAGATTTTGATAAAAAAATATATTTTACACTTATGATTTCTTCTCAAAATTTTCCACACACAACCTGTTTTTATATCTTCAAACCTCTCTTGGCATTCTCTCTCCTCCATGGGGCAATTGCACCATCAATGACAAACATTATCAAGATTAATTACTCACAATTAACTACTTTGAAGCATCATAAATAGATTTAATTAATAATTTCACATTCACTTCTCTCTTTCTCCTCCCTACCATTCCCGTTGACATCGATCAGAAAGGAGTAATGAGAAGCAGCTGATCCGATCCAACACAAAATCTTCATGATTCATCATCTGATAATACTGCAATTGGTGCAACCACGGAAAAAAAAAACGTTCCATTTCTACTTCTCCATTTTTTCAGGACCAAATAGAATTCATGGGCTCCCGATTTTGTTGTAAAATTTCAAACCCAGTACCAGAATGGAAAAGAAAATATGGGTTTCACTGGTTCTTGAGCACTGTGACGATGTGGACCAAGAAAATCAACAAAAAATTTTAAACAAGTCAATTCAGTTTTATAACATTCTTCACTAGTATGAATAACAAATTGTAAACCCAGGAAGATAGCAGTGGATTTACAGAAGTATTTGCACCTTGAAGCAGAGGCTTTAGAATGAGATTGGCGCAGAGACTCAATAGTTGCAAGATAAGAGGTCAAAAGAAACAGCCCATTACAATAATGGAAAAGAAAACGTGGGTTTTACTGGTGGAGCATTGTCACGATCCAGGAAAATAAACAAAGTATTTGAAACAAGTCTGTTCAGAATTTATAGTCCATGTTTCAGTCACTTATGGCATTCTTCATTAATACGAATAACAAAACATAAACCCAGCAAGAAATCAGTGCATTGTTACAAACGAGAGAGAGAGAGAGAGAGAGAGTATATTTGTGAGGATCGGTGGAAACAAATGAAGATGCGATAAATGAGTTAGGAATTAAACCTAAATGAAAAACTAATCTATAAGAACCAATTCGAGACTTTCTTTTGGCTTAATATGGGAAAACAAAAGAAATCCACATTTTCTTCTCGAATTTGTCTCCTTCACCTCCAAAATCCAAATCCTCTCTGTACTCCCTAGCTCTCTTCGCTGCCTCGCTTTCAGACTTCACATATGCCAAGCTAGTGAACCCCTTTACAGAATTGAATAAATAGATGATTATCCTTCTTCGATTGCTAAGAGAGAGATAGAGAGAGAGAGAGAGAGAGGGACAGAGAAGCGAAGAAAGAGAAAAAGAGAGAGAGAGCGAAAGAGACTCGACGGAAGATGAAGGACCAGTCGGTCTGCTTAGGCTTTTCATGGTTCAGTTTGATTTTTTTAGTTTGTTTGGTTGGGTTTGTTTTGGTTTTTGGAGTGAGAGAGGCCTATTTTATTTGGGATTTTAGATGGTTTCGCTGGTTTTAAATGGGTTTTGGTTTTTTGAGAATTGGGTTAGTCCAAGTAATTTTGGTTTTCTAAATGAGGGGTAAATTAGTCATTAAATTTTTTTATTTCAAATTTGACTTTGATCAGCAAAATTAACATAATTTGTAATGTTGGACTAATGCTCACTATTTCGTGAAATCTCGGGGAGCATAGATGAGCTTTTTGAAGCGTTAGGGACCAGAGAACATATTTTAATATTACACAGGGATCTGCATAGGATTTAACCCAATTTTAAAAGTGTCAACTACCCTTTAAACGATGGAATTCAATCCCGAACTTTGGTTTCAACGATTAAGTATGTGGAAGTTATGGTTTTTCTAAAAATCCATAAACTATTTCACAACATAAGGCACATGTAATAGCTATATCCTTTACTCCTACCTCCAAGGAGCCCGAAGCTAGAAGTATGGAGCCATTGATATGACATAGTCGAAGGCGAGAAGACCCAATAAGACCCATGTGGCATAATGTAATGAAAGCCCAAAATTCGGCAAGCCCATCTTCTAGAAATTCAACACCTCTACGAAACAAATGGCATGTTTAATATGATTCGTTCAAAGATATTACAGAATCAAGGAGAAAATTAGGGAATCATCCCTTTAAAACTCAAAACAAGTGAAAATCCCTTCTTGAGGATTATAACTGTTCATCTCATGTCACCTATAAATAGATCATATCATCTTCATGAGAAGGACACTTTTTCACCACTTAAGACTTCTCAAAACTATGCCAAAATAGTCTATTGACTTGAGCGTTGGAGTGACATCAAGGGTCTAACCCTCAACCTCTGACCTTGCTTGTTTTTCTGGATACACAAACTTTGAAACTTTTTGAATTCATTGTTGTTCGAGACAACAAAAATTAAAAAGAAAAATTCGAAGAAAAATAATTTTAACTCAAAATTGTTGAACATATTGTGGTCTTCTATTAAATCAAAGAAACGTTTAGATAACGCACTCAAATCACCAAAGACACATTCAGATTTTACTCATTATTGCCACTTAAATGCATCTCATCAATAGAACAATGGCTTGCATAGAAGCATTTGATTTTATCTTTCTCTTTGATCTTGATTTGATGAAATCACTCAAACCTAACTCCTTCATTTCATCAGGAGTAGGTAAAATATTACACAACTACAACTGTAACATAAAAAATTAATAAAAAAACGTAAATGAAACAAACTAAAAGAAGAAAATAAAAGCAGCAACAAAACTACGTCAACATACTTAAAAGCATTAGTCTTCAATGAACTAACAGTTGGCTTTTTAGTAGCTTTCCAATTCAAAACCATTAGAATTTTTATTGAACCCTTATTTCTTTTGAAATATTTTTGTTTAATGGACAAAAATATTATGTGAATAATAATTTGCATGATTAAATGTGAAGTCCTTGAAGAAATGCATTAAAGTCAAGATTAGAGATGATTTGCAGTTATTTAGATGCTTATGGAAGTCTCGACTTGAGTTAAAATAATTTGACTCATGCCTTTGAAGTGGAAGAAAATGAATTGTGAAGATGTAACCCCTGAAATACACATCTCACACTGAAATGTGCATCTCGCATGCAGAATCACAACTACATGTCGTTTTGTGGCTGTTGTTTGTGGAGACAAGGTGTAGAGCGGTTCTAATCAAAATAAAAGGATGAAACGTACGTCTCATGGTACGTAATGCACATCTCATAGAAATTTGATTTTTCTCAACGACTACTTGTACTGTGTCAGAAGATCGAAACCATTCCAACCATTCCGTGGCAAACAGACGAATTTGACCTCAGCTAGTGTGAAATGCGCATCTCACCCCTTGGCATATGCATCTCGTGTCATGGAAATGCCAAAACACACTAAAAATGAATAGAGACTCGCGTCTCACATGCACATGAGTTTCATGGTACAAATTTTAGATTTTGGAAGTTTGTGAAGGGCCAATCAAGTTCTTTTATTCAAGATTGTTTTTAATATTTTCCATCAAGTTGAAATCATTATTTGCGGACAGAAATTGAGAGAGAACTCACACAAACTCATTGCAAACATTCATCAAGCATCAACAACATTGAAATTATTATTTGTGGGTAGTTGAGAGCATTTATTATTCATGTATAATATTTGATGCTCTTTGTGAGATATTGTGAGCTTATCATTTGTATTTCAATCAATTATATTATTGAGAGAGTGTCTTGAAATCAAAGGGATTTTAAGAAAGGGTTTAGCATAGTTGTACCTTAGAGAAAACAACTAGATTGGGGAGAGTTCTCACTTACCTTGAAAGTGATATTGGGAGAGGTTCTCACTACACCTAGGAACGTGATAAAGGTTGTAAAGGTTCTCACTTGGTCATTGGAAAAGTGATTGTGTATTGGTTCTGCCTTTGAGAGGCAAGTAGTGGAAAATCCTAAGTGGATATACTTAGGTAGTGGATGTAGGCAAGAGAGTTGCCAAATAACTATAAATCTCTTGTGTTATTTGTTCTTATTCCTATTATTTTCATTCAAACTTTCAAAAGACATCAACAATCACGAAAGAAGTACTCAAAACAAAAAAGTTCAAAAAAGTGTCATTCCACAGTATTCCCCCATCTTGTGTGGTTACCAATCCTTCAATAATTTTCCTACAATTTTATCATGAACTTTCGCATCATAGAAATCCCTAACATAAGTGCAACACTCGTAAACCACACCTAAAATGCTAGAGCAAATCCATCGATTCTATAATGAAAAGTACTCTTTGAAGCTTGTTTGCTTTTGCTTAAAGCTCATTGTCTCAAATGACCCTTCAAATTATAAACCAAACTATCAAAAACAACCTTATCTCAAGGATAAGCACTATACAAACCACAATTGACAATGTCAAAGTCTAATTGATTCAACAAATTTTCCTTCCTCGAGACCAACTCACCAACCCACTTCTTACAACATCCTTGATCACATCACCAAACACTTGCGCCTTGAGACAACAACAAACTCCTCGATATTAAACTACAACTTCACCCCACAAACACAAAACAAAATTTCATCAGTCTTATTACACTCAATCTCACGACTTTCCAATGAATGCATAAGTTGCGTATGAGGAACAATTTCATGGGCATCCAAAAACTGACCAAAACATGTCTGTCTAAATACTTCAACTTTATGTTGCTCCAAATAATTTTTGATGATAGTAATTGCATCAACTCGGTATCTGAAAGTCACTTTCGATGGTATTTGGATTGAGGAATGAAAGATATACATGGAAGCCTACCAAAATGGTAAGCACGAATGGTAATCCGTTAGCCTATGTTGGAATTCGTAACTAAAGATGACATTCATATAAGGATAACGCAACAGAAATAACAAAAATATTATCCTAGAATTCCACCAAGGATCCATACACATCAACATACACGATTAGGGTTAGGGTTTTTACCTTAAAACCAAAGCTTGATTGAGTGAATGAATGGAGTGTTGATGTAGCTTTTAGTATAAACTTGAAACTCTTTCAACCACGTTGCCTTTGTGTAAACGTGACCAATGGTATCCACACAAACGAAACTCTTTGGATTGGTGGAGTGTACTAGCACTTAGAATCTCTATTCTCAATCTCACAAAATAATTTTCTCTCTTTGTATGTGACACTCAGAAATTCAGCCAAGCCATTGCCATGAGAAATAAGACAAGGGTATGCACCTATTTATAGGCATATGAAAAACCATAAATAGGTGGATTAGGGTTAGTCTTTCTTGTCCCAGAAGAATAAACATTTCCTAATTAATTATGTGGACTAATTAGGACTCCTAAAACATAGGAGTGTGCAAAATTTTTCCTATAAAATAGGAAGTGTGCTGAATTTATCATAGGCTATTTTTAATGTCATTGGGATTTTAATTACATAATACATTATCATAAAATAAATCACTCTTTCATTAATACATATGTGCCGAATTATTATGTCACACATAAGAATAAGCCCCAACATATTTAACTTAATAATAAGTGATATGTATATTAAAATCCCATTACATTAATAGATAATATCTTATATTATATTTATGACATAAATCATAAAACCCTAAATTATTAATAATTAGTCAAATTAATCATCTTAATAATTTAATTACTATGAGAGAGAATATTTGTGAACCAATCCAATTCGTTCTCGTGTGTGACCCAACAAGCCCACTCAAATTGGCAATGAGTCTTGTCCCAAAACATGGACCTAAAGTGCATAAGTGGTATCTAGTAATACATTATGACAATCCAAATTCGATTGGCATCAGTGATCTTAGTTAATCTTTCACAGTTTGATATTTAGTCATTTTGTTTCATGATATCTATATTAAGCATAAGGCATGGTAACATGTCAACCTTATATTTCTTAATGTGTTTATTGATCCCAAGTAGATTGATAGGATAAATGACATTGGTAACCCTTTATCAATTCATTTGAGTATGCATACATTCTATCAATCCTACTCATCAAGTAGCCTAAAGATATCACTCTTCATAAGAGGAACAAATCCATCACTCTCACTATCACTCCTCTAAAAGATTCATGACATATCCAATCATGGCCTTTATTGTCATCCTGTTATGGATGACGTTTAACCAAGTCAAAACATGTATTTCCTTATGTATGAGTCAATAGTGAGTTTTAGTCAGATGACTCAAATATCACCACTGCATGAAAGCTACTTGTGACATTGATCCATGAAGTGCTTTCATAGCGGGCCAGTCCAATACATGTTCTCTAACATGTATCTATGTTCTAAGTGATATCTCATATCCATAATCAGCAAAACATGATTATCCACTTAGCAACATACTAACCTTGATTTGTTATCATTCTCATGATAACAATCGATTAGGGACATTTAGAATAGTATTTCTTTAACCTTATGGTTTCACTATCGCCTATAGCTAGTGGTCTAATGAGTACCGAGTCTTGTATCCTACAAAGAGTAAGATTACTAGCTACTAACCTCAACTTTGTTATCTAACCTATGAATTACAGATTCGAATGAAAAAATAAATAAAAAGATATCAAATTAGAGCAAACACAACACAGTAAAAAGGAACAGAAGCAATCAATGGAAAACAACACATATACGCTGAATCCCCCTAGACCAAACCAAGTGACAATATTTCGTTAATCAAACAGTTATTCCGTAAATTGGACCGTGAAAATTCCTTTGATATATTAATCTCTCTCTCGAGTTAGCTTACGTCTAACGACTAGGTTGATTAACCGAAATCTCTTCCTAATTAAAACCCTTATCGTTGTTTTATCGTTAGGTCAATTTCACTATTAGGTTTGACCCTAATCCGGAGGATTTATGTCGACCTATTTTTAGGTTTGCATGCAACTCATTCCAATTACGAGTAAGCTGTCATACAATGAATCTCTTGATTACCTATGCACAAATCAGTAGTTGAATTGAAAGGCGTGTAACAATCAAACAATAAACAATCATAATTGAATCTCAATTTCATAAATAAATAAATGAATAACAATCCATCAATCACAAGAATAATCTAGGGTTCATCACATATAAATGATAAAGATTTTTAGTTCATAGTTGCAGAGAATTAAACAACAATAGTCAAAGAAAAGCTAGAGAGAGAAAGAAAACCCATTATGAGATCTTCCAATCCT
>CAODLS011371824.1:0-11499 GCA_948243855.1 Flueggea neowawraea | reverse complement strand
GGCAGCTTGTCAATGGCCTATCATTGAAAAGGAAATAGAAAATGAAATCATCAGAATTTTCATCATGCTGAAAAACCAGAAAAATGGTGAAGCAGTATGTCTGTGTTGGCGTGCAGTCTAGTTATGAATGATACTAACTGATACGAGACTCAATGACGTCCAAATATCTAATACAGCTCCAAA
The DNA here is from genome assembly GCA_948243855.1 of Flueggea neowawraea. Classification (NCBI taxonomy): domain Eukaryota; kingdom Viridiplantae; phylum Streptophyta; class Magnoliopsida; order Malpighiales; family Phyllanthaceae; genus Flueggea; species Flueggea neowawraea. The sequence goes on along the minus strand of CAODLS011371824.1, from coordinate 11,316 downwards.
TCCCAAACCAATAAGAGCCAGCCGATCTTCAGAATCATCCCACTGTTTCAGAAAGGAAAAGGAAAAAAGATATTTACCATGTAAGAAAGTTCCATAAGTTTGTTAAAGGGAAAAAAAAATAATGCACAGTTTTAAGAAAGCAAATGCATTTAAGACATCTTTTGCAGAAATGAAGGTTTCGATTTTTCACGACACCAGAAACTGCTAAGCACAAAAGGAAATGAAAATGAAAGAAGAAGCTTCAACTGATAACTTAACCTAAGCCTGATAAACTTTCTTGACGCGGAACAAGACAGGAAGTGTGTGGAGAGAGAACTCACAAGATTTTGAACAGACTTCACAACACTGATGGAGGTTGATGACTCAGAGCTATCTCCGGTAGCTTTTACAGCAACGAAGGCACCTTGGTTCTGTCTCTCTGATGTGCAAGACGATCAAAACTCAAGCAAGAAAACAACAAACAAATAAAAGCATAAACGAAAGCTCATTGTAATACTCGGTGAACCTTCAGAATATTCGCATACATTCATGAGAGCTATTCTTTCATTCTTTGCACATGGCAATGGAAGTGCAAAACATTATAAAACACCGGATTACAGACTTATAAAAAAAAAAACACCAGATTACAGTTAATCCTGATTTTGCTGATAAGTGGAAGTCAAGTAGTTTGCAGACAAACGACCAGTCGCCAATTTTGGTTTGACTATTGTGGACTACATGTCGTTGGAAGTGCTCAACCCGCCATAGTGGTTGTTGAGAGTTCAACCTTAACTGAAAGAATCACATCTATCCTAAATTTAACAGGAAATGATCCTAATCCAATAAATGGAGCCAGAAAACTTGAATTGAAGAGAACCACAAAGACTAAATGTAGCAAAATCTTACCTTTAATGGGAGAAACTGAGAGCTTCTGAAGAGGACTAAACAGGGTTGTTCTATTATGGACTAGCAATGGTGGAGAGGGCAAATGTGCAATAATGGAAGCCATTTCTGCGCCTGAAACTGAAAATAACACAAAAAAAACTTCAAACAAACGAAAAGATCAAACTTTAAAATTTTGTGTTATCAAAGCAAGGTCCAAACTATATTGAAAACAACTAAATTTTGAAAATTTAACGAAGATCTTTTTCTGGGTTGTACCTGAGAGAGATAAAGAAGAAGCTTTGGGCACCACAGAAATGTTCGAGCTTTGTGGACTGGAGAATGTGCTATGCAAAGACCGCAATTACTTAATTGCCCGTCTTTTCATCTTGAGACGACCTGTCGTCGGAATATACTTTCTTCAACGACAGGTCGTCATCTCCATGGGCTAGTGGGCCTTGGCCGCCAATAATTTGGTGAATTGAGGTGGTGAGTGTTGATATTGGAAGTTCATTTTTTTTTTGCCGAAGATATTTGGAAGTTCGAAACCCTCGATTATGATCACTGAAACACTACGAAGCGGGAAAGAAAAAGCTCGTATGGATACAAAGTTGCTTGCTTTATATACTAGTCAGCTCGATTCCAATCTTTGGACTTTGGTGCCTCCTGCACTATCGTTTTTGTCAAGTACGAATCTTGGTTCAGTTCACGTACATTTTTGTTATTGATTTCGTCATTTTTACTTGTTTTACTTTCTGGGTTTGATGAATCAAGAATAATGAGAGACAAAAGTGAAAAAATTTGAGCTTGCATTGTTCTTACTATTGATGTTCCATTTGTAGCAGACATAGCTTAGGTATGTTTGAACTTTTATGGCTCAACTGAAACTTTCCTCGAGTGTTTCTCTGCTGTACATGTGGCATAAACCCTCCTTTTGGAGCAGTTATTGGCTTTCAGTGCCTGTGGTGTATTTTACTTTTCTAATTTGTTTTTCTTGAAATATTTTAAGCATTTTACTCTGTTTTGATGGCAAGAGTGTGCTTACTGATCTGTGCTCGGTGTTGTGATTGTTATCAATGACATTCGATATTGTTTCATAGGTCTTCTTCACATTGAGTAGGTCATTGACTCATTGCTGTGCTTGTCTTGCTGCTACTATCATAGTTCCTGTGAGCTAGTCATTCATATGATGCTAATTGCTACCTGTCTTTCTGAGCATTTATTTTAGTTGTTTTTCTTGACAAAGATAAGTTGCTTTTCTGGGTGGACAGATGGGCGGTATGATTATTCGGGGGCAAAGAACGTGTCCCCTTCCTTTTTTCTGTCAAACTCAAATTACTTCTATTAGCATAAGAAATCAAGGACAAAACAGAATTATATCTGCATTTAAAGAAGTGCAATACGTAAATCCTTTGACTGCAGGATGCCATGCAATCTCTCAGGTAATTCTTGAATCTTGACTTTATGTCCATGTTAATAGGGAACACTGGTTTGATAGTTACAACTTTTAAGACAAGCAGAAGACTGAGTAATCTCTAAAGAGAAATATTTTCTCTTTTTATGAGTGCCAGTACTAACAGTGTGTTTTATTAGTTTTCTATACCTACACAAGGGTTTTTTTAATCAACTCAAAAAATATGTTTATCTTGAAGTCCATTTATTAGAATTTATATTCATGCCAGTGGAAATTTATGATATTAAGGCTTAGAAATCACTTCAGCATGTCGCCCAACATTTTCTTAGATGCATATTTGAACTGAATTATATTGTAACTGTAGCTAATTACATGCTATACATGAATTGAAATCGTTTACATACTATACTTGACACTGGTGCTTTCTGTGTGCTAATTCGAGGATTCCTTCCCGAATTTCTAAGTTATGCTTTCTGTTTAAGAACTAACATTCTGTTCAACTAAATGTCCAAATCTATGCCAGTTTTTTTCATGCATATTGCTTTGTCTTCAGTAATCTTTGCATGTATTTCTAATGTCGAAGATTTCTTGGATAGTTTTGTCTTTAATAGGCATTTCACTAACAATTCTCTTTGTCCACTCAACAATTTGAAATTTTCGTTGCACCTTGGGCTTTCTCCTTGGTCTCATCTGGTAGATTAGATCTCTTTTTGTGGATAAGATTATAGGACGATTGATCACCATAAATAGTTGCAACAGTGATTTTTTTCCCTCTTTTATAGAGAAACTATATCTTTTAATTGTCCAATTGGCATTAGTCCATCAATATTTTAAGAAGTGATAGATATTGGACCTCTAGGCAATGCATGTTGAGTTAGTTGTGGACTGGTAGGTATTTTTAATTCATTGGCTTGCCAGAATTTAATAACTATCTAAAGGTGTTCCACATGCAATATTGATGGGTTCTTGAACTAATTTGCTTGCATAATTTGCATTGCCTGTGTATTTTAAACTAAAATATTTAGTTCTGGCCTAATATCTAGCCTACATGATAGTATGAGCGCAGACTATACTTGATTACATTGAGTTTGAAAGTTCAAATATAGAAGTTTCTCAGTGTTCTGTCGTTTGGATTTCATTTTAAAAATTTTCTCATGGACCATTATATCTCTCAAGTTGCAGAGAAGGCATGCTTTCTGGGTTGAACTGATTTTTATCACATTCAAGAGAACTAAGAATGTAGGAGTGCATACAATAGGAGTGCATACAAAATATGTATTTTTTTTTTTTTGTGCATTCCATTGTGTAATCTCTAAGGATCATCTGGTAATACAGTAGGTTGCATTAGTAATGAATGATTTGCCGTTCATTTTCATATTAATTCCATTGCTTCCAATGCTATTATGGCACTTATTTGTGCTTAGTTTGATTTAAGTACTTTTCTTCTTCCAACAAACTCCTTACAGAATACACCACATGGGCATAGAAAGAGATGTCTAAATTTCTTAAGTATCTCAATTACGTAGAAGGGACAAGTAGATATAGAGAATCTTTGCCCTCTTTGCAATTGCATGACCTCAACATTAAGCATTGGGCATTCATGAACGAGTGACATAAAAGTGCAGAGGTGCACACCAAATCTCTTTCTCAGAAATCTACTTCATAAATCCTGCTCACATTTATTTCATTTCATCTGTTGGATTTTGCATGGCACTGTCTAGTGGTAGCTTTTCACCAGACTTTCAAAACTACCAGATATCTACTCTTCAACATCTAACTGTCTCTCAAAGGTGGATGCATAGGAACTAGGTGCCTTTTATATTGCAGAATCCGATAAGATTCATCTTAGGCGCGCTAAACAGCCTGTTGGGGCATCATTATTGACCTTATTGCAATTTGACAGCATCTTTACATAGATGGTCCTTCCATGCCAGGAGGGCCTGCTGACAATGGAATGGCCGTTCCATGCAGATTGCGTGTCGTGTTAGGTTTTGGAGTCTGTTAGCTTAGCGATTGGAAATTTCTAATTAAATGTGATTTTATTACTCTTAGAAGATGCAAATTACTATATTAAAGTGTGCTCATTTGTGCTGTGTTTAACATGTCTTAATTCTCATTAGGTGTGTTATGGCTATAAGTTCAAAAGATCAACTGGATATGGAAAAAGCTACTAACTTCAACTGCTCTAACTTGTAATAATATAATCAGATGATGATGCTGATGGCTAACTTTGCCTAGAATATCTTAAATTCCTGTCCTTTGGCCTTATCTAGCTTCATACATCAGATATTAGGAAATCCTATTTGGATTTAATTATCATAGACTTGTCGTATGAAATGAAAGTGGTGTGTTTGTTATTTGGACTGTATCCATCTTGCATTATGTCTTATGGCAGTGTTATAAGTCTTGTAAGCTGTATTCTGTTGGTATCTTTCATTTTCCAGAAATATGTTTCAGTTTGTGTGTTATTGAAATAGTGGTAACCCATACATGTTTTGGTCTGAAACAAATAATTACTCTTTATGCCAAATGAACAGGAGGTGAAGAGAATGAAACAGAATATACTTCAATTCCAGGGTCATGAAAGAGGGAAAGAAAAGTCTCCAGACTGCCCTTCAGACAGTAATCTTAATCTCATAATGAATATTCAGATTGGATTATATTTAATAAGTTCCTTTCTTAATTTCTTATGTTCTGTCCTGCAATTGGCATTTTTTCTGCTTTTTGGAAAGTTGGGGGTTACTATGTTGGAATTGTAGGCCATTATCCAACAAGGTATCAATTACACACTTTGTTATCTTTCTGTGAAGCCTATTTTCTGGCGAAAGTAGCTTATATTCCTTTATTTGGTATATTGGGTCTCGATAGAAATCAAACCTTCAATTGCTTAATTTTGAAGGCGATTTTAGTATCACTAGACTAATAACAAATTGGTTAAAGTAGCTCATATTCTAATGGGTTATTTGTTATGCACTTGCCTTTTTTATTCCCCTTTTGTTATGTTTTATGCTTTACTCCTTTATTTTGTGTAGCCTTTCATCAACTCATTATTCTAACTTCATCTTTCTCTCAAAAAAAAAAATACCATAACCAAAACCTCCACAAACCATCTTTTCCTCACAAAAACTCTCAAAATTCCTTTGATTACACGGTTTGGGACCATAAAGAACTTGCTTCATAAGAAACCTGCCAAAGACTTGATAATCAAGAAAGAACGCAAATTCTTGGCCCAAACTTGCCAATAACAGAGGAAATTGCACAAAATAACCACTTTTAAAATATTAGTTAAAATTATTCATCCAATTTTTATTAATGCAATTGTAGGTTTTAATATTTTAATTTTGCCCACTTATAACATCTAATACAATTTCAATCTAATTTTAAATAAGTTTCAATATATAAAAAAATATTATAGTTTACAACTAAATATGAAAAATTATATTTTTAATCTAATTTCAAAAAAAGTTTCAATATATAAAACGTCCATGAAATTCTTAATTATTTTTACAATATTATGATGTATTTAAATGACAAAACAAAGTTTATATTGAGTTTTAATTGTGTTTTAGTAAAAATTTACTCTAAAAACTTCAAATATTATGTTTTTTTGAATTTTTTTAATGTATTGATACATATTTGTTAGTATATTTTTAAGTCAATTATTGATTTTTAAATCTCCTATGTTTTTTGGATTAGTCAATAAAAAACTTTAAATTCAGTTTTATTAAATTTTTAACACCTTTTTTTAATGATGTAGTTTCAATCTAATTTCAAAAAAATTTTAATATATAAAAAAGTATTACAGGTTACAACTTAATATGAATAATTATAGTTTCAATCTAGTTACAAATATGTTTTAATATATAAAACGTTCATAAAACTCTTAATTATTTTTACAGTATCATGATGTATTTAAATAAGATAGTAAGGTTTATGTCGAGTGTCAATTATGTTTCAGTAAGAATTTGCTCTAACAACTTCGAATATTATGCTTTTTTGAATTTTTTAATGTGTTAATACGTATTTATTAACGTATTTTTAATCCAATTATTGATGATTAAAATCTCATATGTTTTTGGAATTAGTCAATCAAAAATTTTAAATCCAATTTTATCAAGTTTTTAATATCTATTTTTAAGAAAATCTAATTGATCCAAGTTTTAATTTATTAGTGGCTATTTTCAAAAAAAAACTTCACCAAATTATGGGTATATGTTATTAAAGTTTTGAAGTGATTATTTGTATTATATGTTTTTGCTTGGTGGGTTAGTTAAATAAAAAAAAACCCATAACACGTAATATTGGCTGCTCCAGTTTTGCTCTTTTTTCTCCCTTAAAGGAGGATGATAAAATAAAGCTGTAGAAGAGAAGGATAAAGCATAGAGACGAATCCAAAAGGAACTTCACATCAATTAATGAGGGTATTTTTTTTTATTAGGTTTGTTCCACATCATGTGATTGCCTCATATTATCTACCATTCCTAACTAACAATTCACAAAAAAAAAATATAAATCGGATTTATAGAAGAAAAAATATATTTAAATAAAACATAGTGGAGGAGGTTATATTTGGATGATTTGAATGGCGGATATGCTCAATCATCATAACATGTATAGGACCAAAACTTTTAATTATAGAAGTTGATAGCTAATAATTGCACCCATTAATTATCTTCTTCTCATGTTTTCAGCATAAATTGTGGTGATCAAGGTTATTTTAAAGTCAATGGTTAGTTGATGATCTCAAGATTAAACAATACTTAACCTCAAACCTTAGGATTAAAGGATGACAACCAAAGAATTTAGATTATCTATACCATGTTATTGTTATTATAATGCCTACTTAATTTTTTCGCTATTCCTATAATTCAAATCTTAAACTTAGGGAAGAGCGTTCTAGATTGATTCTTCTCTAGATTATTAGTACATAATAGGAAGAAAAAAAAGTATAGATTGGTTTATTATGTAAATAAAAATGTAAAAAAATGATATGTTTTTTTAGAAATATGCTAAGTAGATTCAAAATGAATAGATTTATAGTCTAGTAGTAGTAGAGCTGTCTCCAGCATTAAATATTGATATTCCAATTTTCAATAGGAACCAATTAAAATAGTAAATGATATAAATTGCCTAATAAAAAATATATAATGATTTAAAAATTACAAATAAAATATGCTAATTGAATATATATACAACAAATATTTCATTTTTATAGACTGTTTATTTATGATACATGAGTTTGTTTAGAGACTTGACATTTTCTTTTTTAATTGTAATGAAAGTCGAACTTTTTTTTTTCTACAAAAAGTAGTCATTCACTTCACCTGGATATTAGAATATTAATGATTTTAACAAGTGCTTTCTCCGGAATCTAAACCCTCCTAACCTCTCTCACTGTTTGATAACAAGTCAAACTGTTTGACTTGGTCCAAACCCATAATTTTTTGGAAGGAAAACATCTTATGAATGCTTAACAATTTGAGTTAACCCTAAGTGATAAGTGATAGGGCATTGACACTTTTTTCTTTTTTGATAAATTTTATTTATTTTTATTGAAAATAAAATCTATAACTCTTCAATATTAGAGTTAATTTTAATATTAATATATTATAAGTCCACTGGTATAAAAATTTTGCACTTTTAAGTGTGGATGTAGCATCAAAAACCATAAGAGCCCATTTGGATGACCAAGAATTGAGATAGAATTAAAGAGTTGGAGAATTGGGCCACACCAATTCCAAATTTCTCAGTTTGGAAACACAAATGACAATTCCAATTCCACCACAATTTTACAAAATTTAAAATACTCTTCATTCAATTCTTAACCTACACTTCAAGAATTGTCAATTTCATAATCTTCAAAACACACACACACACTCTCTCTCTCTCTTTCCTCCCTCTCTCTCTCTCTTTCTCTCTCCTAAATCTCTCTCCTTCCCCTCCTCTCTCTCTCCTAATTCTCTCTCTTCTCCAAATTCTCTCTCTTTCTCTCTCCTAATTCTCTCTTTTGCTCTTTCTCCTTCCCTCTTTCCCTCTCTCCCTCTCTCTCCTCTCTGTTCCTCTCTCTCCTCCCCTCTCTTTTTCTCTCTCCTAATTCTCTATTCCCCCTCTTTTTCCCTCTCTTTCTCTCTCCTAACTCTTTCTCCCTTCCTCTTTATCATAATTCTCTCTCTTTATCATAACTCTTTCCCTCTCTCCCCCTCTTTCTCTCCCAATTCTCTCTCTTTCTCTCTCTTAATTCTCTCTTTCTCTCTCTCCTCCCCTCTCTACCTTTCTCTCCCTCCCTCCCTCTCCCTTTCTATCCTCTCTCTTCCTCTCTATCTCCTTTTCTTTCTCTCTTTCTCTCCCTTAATTTTCTCTCCCCTCCCCTCTATCCTCTCTCTCCCTCCCTCTCTCTCATAATTCTCTATTTTTCCAAATTCTCTCTCTTTCTCTCTTTCCCTCCCCCTATTTTCCTCTCTCTCCTTCCCTCTTCCTCTCTCTCACTCCTTCCCTCTTTCTCCCCCTCAATTCTCTCTCGTTCTCTCTCTCTCCCTTCCTCCCTCTAAATTTTAAATAATGAAATATTTAATCTATATTAAATAATTGACTAAATAATCAATTCCAATTATAATTCTGATTCAATTACAATTCTATGTGTTATCCAAACATCATAATTGTAATTCAATTCCAATTCCAATTTCAGTTTTAATTCTAAACAGACCCTAAATGTATCTCAACCAAATTAAGAATCACATATTTCATTAAAAGAAAAAATAAGAATCACATACAACCAACACCATTTCTTAACCCAAAAGACTTGCCTTTTGGGTTGGGTTAGATATGGTTCCTCATCCCCATACCCAAGGAGGCTAGAGGAGAGGTCGGTCGTTTCCCAACCAATTACGTGTTTGGGCCCCACCTCTTTCTTTAACTTGCTATCTTAATTATAGCTTCCTTGTCAATTAGTAATTAAATTGTTGACGTTTACAATGTGCGGCTTTATGGCTTACTGTTAAACAAATTCTGAATAAATCCAAAAGAAAACACTTGAAATCAGAAAATAAAAGGATTTTCTTATCTTTGAATAAGATAGTTATCCCTTAATTTTCCATCAAAACCTTTTTAACAAACATGCAAACTATTTGAGCAAAAAAAAGGGCAGTGGAAACGTTAATGAATGATTTGGTTGGCATTTTCCTCATTAATTACTTCACTAAACAAACAAAACCCAAATCAATTTTTTGTTTGTTATTAAGGGTGTCACCTTCAATGAAATAATTTTTTATTAACTATTATTTATCAGTGGAGAGTATATAGATGATAAACTTGACTAGTGAAGCAGAGAATTGTTAAAAAAATAAAAAATAAAAAAGGGGTTGGATTCAACTTCATAAATTGCATTCACTTCTTGGAATCGTATAAATGAGATGGAGACACATCAGGGACATTTTAGTAATTAGCAAACCAGTTACAAACACTCTCACTTCAATAACTTCTTTTTTCTTTTAGTTGACCCGAGGGTTTGACCTTCTACCTGACATTCAGCCATCTGCTGCTTTCTGCTATGGCTCGGCCATTCACAGCCAGCCAGCTTAAATTCCCATTTTGTTAGTTTTTTTGTAAAATATGTTGTTTATAACGATTGAGTACTGCACTGGAGCGATATGTGTTCTTTTTTCCTCATGTAGAATAGTCTAATTTAAGTAACGCAATATTCGTATTATGTATAGTAAATTATAATATTTTTATTTAAATTAATAAATAATATGTTTTTTTATTTTAAAAGTATTTTTTCAAATTACGACTTTAATGAAAAAAATCAAAATATTCGCAAATCAGGAAAGAAATTATAACTATAAATATTTAAAATTACTATGAAATTTTATAGTTTTATAATTTTATTCATAATTCTTTAATAAATTAAATATATTTTTGTTTTCTTAAAGAAGCATATAGATTTATTAAAATAAAAGATTTTAATTCATATATTCTAATATTAATCAAGTGAATGTATACACATGTGTTGAATTAGGCTAATATAACTAATATCATCATAATTTGATCTGAAATATCAAATTACCATTAATTTTTATACATGATTCTCCATTTTTAAAAATCTAATACGTTGACATTTTACGTGTCCATTCTAAATTATCTACTAACTACAAATTTATATATCAAATTTATGAACCAAGATTTTTCATCATAGCGTTAAATTTGTATAACTATATTTATATGTGAAATAATATATATTAATTTAAATGTATATATTGATACATATATTAATTTTTTTTTGTTAAGTAATTATTGATTTTAGAATTTTTTATATTATATTACAAAAAAAAGAAAAGAGATAAGATATTTAAAAAAGTTGTTGCATATCAATCAGTTAAAATGTCACTCGTCGAAACTTTGAAAAAATTCTCAAATTATAATATATATATATATATATATATATATATATTGAAGTAACTATTTTCTTTAAAGACATTAAGAAATAACACACCATATGCCACTTGTTGATCAACAAAGAAGCTATTTATCACAAATTTGAAAAAGCTCCCTATCTATTATATATACACTAGCATTATGCTTGCGTGATACACAGATTAATTTCATAAGATAATTAATTTTTTATATTAAAATATAATAAAAAAATTAATTTTAAGTAATTATTTAATTTTTTTTTGACAAAATTATGATGAATGAAAATTATAGATTGATTAATCAATATCAATATTTGAAGTTAGTGAGTTTTCCTAAATTTTTGATAAATAGTTTCGTAGTTGATTAACATGCGACTTTTTACCTATTTCTATATTAGGTATGTGATTGTTTAATTTACTATAAATAAACATGTTAATTGTTATGCCTAAATCTAATTTATATATCTAAAAAATCTTTAAGAATTTAATTATTTTTGATAATAAATTGTGAAAATATAACTAAATATGAGATCTTTTTCTTATTTAGATAATATTCTCAAATGGACTTTTTTTCTCAAGAATTTATGTTGGGTCCTCTCTTATATGTTTATTATATAATCTCTTAATTGTATT
>CAODLS011371347.1:0-12885 GCA_948243855.1 Flueggea neowawraea | reverse complement strand
ATTTGTGGGTTTAGGACAAATTTGAATGTTTGGTTCAGATCCATTTGATTTTGTCCAAATGGGAGTTATAGGTTGTTAGATTATGATTCTTTGAGGTTAACAAACATAGATCGAACTTGGGTTTGAAAGATTTGAAGGGTTTGAGTTACTTTTGTATGGGTTAGGGTTTGGCTGAAAATGTGAGGAAAGAGGTTGATTTTGGGCTTGTTTGTTGTTGTTTGTTGAAATGGATGTTAGATAAACGTTTTTTAGGTTGATTAGAGTCAATGTGGGTGATTGGTGTCAATTTTTATCGGTGAAATCAGTGTTGGTCGAAATCTAGAAATTCTGGGAATGAGACTTACTCGAGTAAGACATTTTAGGTTGTTACTCGAGTAAGCTTATGATCTACTCGAGTAAGCCTTGGTTCTAAGGGACCAAAGTGGCAATTTTTATCATTTTGGAAATTTATAAGAGTTAGGAAACTAATTGAGAGATTTTGACTACTTGAAGGATTAGTAGATGAATTGCGAATACTTTGAGGACCAATTTGTAATTTTCCAAGTCTCAAGGATTAAAAAGTAATTTTACAGAGGTCGGGGGACCAAACTGTAATTTTGCAAGAGTGTTGGATATTCGTTCGCATTAGAATTTTCATTCATCGTGGGTTAGGGCGAACATCTGCATTGCATGCATATTTTGTATTGTCACCGTACAATATTTCCTATTTGTTGTAATAAATTTTGTATTCAGCTCAATTGGATTTTCGAGGATCTTCTATCCCCGGTGGCCAGCGATTGGACTATTTGCTCAGCGTCCAGGTGAGTGGATGGTAGCTTTAGACATATAGGTTATGTCTTCTAAAATTATATGTTTTTGATGTGTCAGGACTTGACATGTAATCTAGAATAATTAAATGATAGGAAATCATAAAAATCAGATTTGTGTGAAAACCTCTGTTGTGAAAATGAGATTTCCTCTGAGAATTTTGGCGGTTTCTGAAAATAAATATTATGTTTTAATATTTATTATAAGTTTGGTATTAAACTTTCTGTTAAGGATTTCATGATGTATTCTATAGAAAATGTTCTTTTGGATTTAAGAATATTTTCTGAAATGAATGTTTTGTTCTAAAATAAGTGAAGTTTATGTACTTCATATTTGTTTATGAGATTTAAAAGTATTTTCGATAAATACTTTTATGAACATTGGATATATTTTGATGAATAACATGGTATGTTCTGAATGCTAACTATTTGAATGTTTTGAATAAGTATTTCAAAATCTTTTTGGCAAACATTTTGTTTTGGGACACCCAGCTACGGGGTAGCGTAGTTTTGATACACCATGTTGTATGATTCATGTGAGTAGCTATACTTTGTACCTTTGTGGCTTATACTTGCCTTAGTGTCTATACTATGGTGCTTACGTGGCTAATCCTTGCTTAAGTGGCTATCATCAAGTTCGAATGACTCCTTCCGTTAGCTTCGAGTCCCGTTAAACCTTTCGTATTTATCACTGAAAACATTTTGGAAAATAATGTGAATGTAAATATTTTGAAATGAATATTTGGCTATTTCCAAGTCTGGATGATGCTTATAAGTCTCTAATTCCGTAAAAATACTTTGGTATTCCTCTCTGAAAATGTTTTTTGGGAATTTCTCTCTGAAAATATTTTGGGAAAATATTAGTCTCTGAAAATATTTTGGAAAAATAAGGAAGAGTTTTGGCAAATATTTTGAAAGGAAATAGTTTGGCTATTTCATAATTTGAAACTAAATATTTTATCCTAGATAAGTATTTAACAAGTATGTATGACTGTTTGTTGTTTGCCTTGTTTTCAAAAGGTTTCGAAATGATTTTTAGGAAAAACTATTATTTCGTATATAGTGTGTATACGTATATACACTTATATTTGCATGTGATGTTTTTAAATTGTTTTCAAAATGATTTTTGTGACTCCCGGAACCACTCTGGAGTATTATTCATTACTGGGTTCTTACCCCCTTCTTTTTCCTTGTTTATTTTTAATTCATCTTTCAGGTGTTCTTAATAGCGGTTGTTCGATCTTCCGCGCTCAGTGAGGTATCTTGTTAGCAGTGAGAGCTCTATTGTTCGAGCCTTGAATTCTGTTATGTTAGATGCTCCACACCGAGTAGTGAGTTCTGGATCTGTATTTATTATTTTAATGGTTACTATTTTGAACTATTATTATTTATTCAGTATTTTGATAACATGAGTTTATTTCATATTACTCGGGATTGCTATTTTCAAAACTTTTATCTGCTAAATTGTTTTAACATGACTAATAAGTCGATTGATAAAAAAAGTATTTGGGTAGAATGCTTCTATTCTCCGAGGCTTGTGCGAGATGGGTCGGCCTCTCATAGATAGATCGCCTCGTACGCCGGTCACGGTCCGCTTTTGAGTCGTGACAATAATATACCATAAATAAACTATATATAGAGAGTGAATAAATTATTGATGAAATGGACCAATCATTAAGGGCGTTGAAGGAAAGGACCATGATAAGTGTTGTTAGCATTCCTTATGCAAGAAATCCAAAATTACATATATTTATGCCCACCATATAATGTGGTAAAAAAAAACGGCATTTTTTTAATGAACATTCTTGGGCAAATATGCAATATAAAATTCCTAAAAACAGAAACATTTTCAAACCATCGACAAAATCAAACGGCATTTATATGTCTTTATTTCTATTTTAATTGGACTTGCCGAGGGACAATAATACACAAACAACTTGATAATAGCAGGCACAACAAAGACCACTACTTTTGTTTTTGAACTGGAATCAACTCATTCAATTCATAATAATTGGTACAATCCGAGCCAAGGTCAAGGAAAGCGAAATATCAAAAGGCCCTCCCCAGACTTTGTAACACGGCAAATCAATAGCATCACGTGAGAGGCAATGTGCAACTTGATTCACCGATCTAGTTTCATAACACAAACTGACATTACTTAAATCATCAAGCTAGCAATAACAATCAGCGACAATCATAGAAAAATACAAGTTATCGGCTTCCCTTTTCAAAACAGCTCTGACAGATAAAAGAGAATCAGACTGAGCTACAATCCCATCCACCTTCAAGTCCTTTATCACAAGAGGACTTTTTGATTCCTCCAAATAGCCCAACACGACATACACACTAAGCATAGCTCCTCCAAGGACAATCTCCTCATTACCAAAGAAAACCAATTGAAAATACGATTAGATCTAAACTTAAGCCCATAAACAACCTCAATATTCCAAAAATCAAAAACAAATCCACAAGACAAAAGGTAGTGGTCTATCGACTCTTCCCCTAACCCGCAGACATCACAATAAGGGGAGACAGTAACAGACTTATCCCTCAACCTCATTTTGGTAGGGACAACATCTTTAAAAGCGCGCCATATAAAGTGTTTGACATTACCTTGGATTTTTAGTTTCCATGGCTTACTCCAAACCAAGGCATATCTCCATCCATGGTAGCCACCAACCTCAACAACTGGTTGTAAGCAAATTTCACAGAATATTGGCCTTTGTCTTTAAATGTCCAAAAGAGTCTGTCCTGTGTCGGCCTCAAGCTCAATGGAATACTAAGAATGAACCTTGGTCTCGTTGATTAAACACCTCCCTGATCAGTTCAACATTCCAATGCCCGTCCTCAGAAGAAATAAGATAAGCCACAATTAAGTTTCTTGCAGCCCCGTCCAGATTAGAATAAATGGAATGATTTGCCAAATCATTGAGCCAATGGTCAGCGCATACCGAAATAGACCTGCCATCTCCTACCCGCCACCTTGAGCCCTTTTTTATGAGCTCTCTAGTGTCCCAAATGCTTCTCCACACAAAACTTGGATTATGACCTAGATTGGACTCAGAAAAGCAAGAATCCGGATAATACTGAGCCTTCATGATCCAAGCTACAGGTGCATCCAGACAAGTCACCGGCAGCGACCCTTGCTTACCCAACAAGGCCAAATTGAAGTCTCTTAATTATCGAAATCCCAAACCACCCTCCAACTTAGCACCACTTAATCGCTCCCAACTCATCCATTTGATACCCTTACCCTCTTTATAACCCCACCAAAATGCATTGAGGACCCTTTCAATCTCGGTACAAAGCTCTTTAGGAAGCTGGAATATACTAGCCACAAACAAAGGAATAGCAGAGCCCACTAATCTAATGAGAATATCCCTGCCAACTCTTGATAAAAAATTACGATTCTTACGCTGAACTCTGTTCCAAACCCGATCCTTTAAATAGGCAAACACATCGTTTTTGTTTCTCCCAATCTCCGCAGGTAAGCCCAGATACCCACCACCTCAACACCCAAACAATCCTCTACTTCCCTCGTCCTATCAACTGACGTATTGAAACTAAGTCTTATGGCAGACTTATGAAAATTAACTAGTTGCCCAGAAGCCTTTTCATAAGTCTTAAAAACATCTCGAACCACCTCCACCTTATCCTTTCAAGCCTTGAAAAATAAACCGCTGCCATTCGAAAAAAATGAGATGAGATACCACAGGTGCCCTCGTAGCAACCTTGCAGCCATGAATTAACCTCAATTGTTCCTTCCTCGTCAACATGGCTGGCAGCCCCTCCGTAAAAATTTTGAAATATATGGAGATAACAAATCTCCCTATCTTAGCCCCCTTTGTGGAAGAATCGAACCTAGTAAGCCAACCTCCGAGCAAACCCAAAATTTCACATTCAAAATACAATTCCACAATAGTTGACGCCACCTCAGGCTAAAACCCATCGCCTCCATCATACGGATTACAAAACTCCACTCCATGCGATCATAAGCCTTACTCATATCAATTTTGAGAGCAACAACACCTTCCTTACCCTTCCTTTTCCTCTTAAGATAATGTTGGAGTTCAAATGCAATAAGAATGTAATCATTCTGCCGTGTACGAAAGCACTTTGAGACTCTGAGATCAATGAGCCAATAATCGATTTCAACCTAATTACGATTTTGTAGATAACCTGACACAAAGATATGGGTCTTAGGTCTCTAATACATTCCACGGTCCTGACTTTAGGGATCACGACTAACAAAGTATCTCTCCAACCCTCCGGGATTTTGCCCTGCTCAATAACCTTTGGACAGGCCGCCACTACTTGATCCCCAATGATGGGCCAAAAACGCTGAAATCAATATATTATATATATTTATTAATATATATATATATATAATAGTTATAAAATTTTTCTAATTTTTTGACAAGTGAATGAATTAGTAAATTGACACTTGTCAATTGGGTTATTCACATAAATTTATTTTAAAATATTTATGTAAATTTAATATTTACTTCTCTCTCTTTTTAAAAAAATGGATAATTAAATATTAATTAATAAAAAATATATAGGATTCAAATTTTAAAATAAATAATTGAAAGAAATCGATATATATATATATATATATATAATAAACAAAAATCATACACTTTAGTAAAATAATAAAAGAAAAATTAATGAATAATAATAAATATAATAAAGTTGAATCATGAGATAATCTCAAGATCAAGGATTCCATTTTTCTGATTTTGTCAATTTTTTGAATTTTTAAAAATAGTCATGAGTTTTCTAAATTTTTTGTTGATGTAAATTTAATTACTTTTTCCGTTTTTCTTGTGAAATGTTACAAAACACAACTTCAAAAAAGAAATACACATTACAGAGCAAAGGCTCTTCTCCTCCCCTACTTCAATTCCTCCTTCATATATCCTTCTTCTTCTTAATTCACCATAAAGAAGCTGTTAATAACCATTAGCGTCTCTCATTCACTTTCTCTGGCACATAACAGAAGAATAGGTCCTCCTCTCTACTCTGCCTCCAAGTGGTTCATACAATTTCTCAATTTCTTCTTCACATCTCTACTTCAAAACTCTCAACTCTCATTGGTTCTACTAGGTTGTATCCACAACCAGTTGGAACTCACAACTGAATACTACAACACTACTTTTACAAATAGGTATATGATTTTGAACAAAAGGGCCGAGAAGCCTAAATTTCTACTTAATTGGCAAGGGCTAAAGAGGTTGAAGTGGAACCTAGAATATGGTGAGTTGTTTTTGAAGTCAATTTTTCTTGGTTGTTCTAGATTGGTTTACTTTTTATATTTCATGAATATTTTTTCCTATTATTTGACTGTCAAGACATCACTCGAGTGCCAACAAAAATGTAATAGAATTGTTGTTGCACGTTGTATTCCGTTTTTTAAATGTTTTAGGTATGCAACAATATTATAGTGGTTTGTCTAAACTTTGCAAGAGGGCAGGAATTGTTGACTCCTTTGAATATAGTGTTTTAGAATTTTTGACTCCTTTGAATCATCTTTAGAAAGGTACAGGAAGTAAGAAGTTGCCTGAGGCATCTTGAAGGGCAGAAAATTAAGAGAAGTATTCAATGAAACAAGAACTAATATTAGAGAACTTGAAAACGAATTGTCTTCTTTTCTGAGTAGCAACATAATCTTAAGATACAACTTAGGACATGGGCAAAGAGGATGCTTTGGAATGATAAGCACAGAGCATTTAGCATGAAAGGAATTATGAAGTAGGGTGCAAGAAGACCTCAACATATGACTTTCCTCGGTAATATGGAAACGGGTAAATTGGTGGCAAGATTTTGTTTCATGATAGTGATCATTTTCTATTGTGCTATATATATTCCACTTGATCTTACATATCCAAATTATGGCAGTTGTGAAGTAGTCAATTAATTTGAATTTAAGATTCTATGTTCTTTTTCTTTTTCTTTTTTTGGTTGGATAACATTCTATGTTCAACTTATAAATAATTTGCACATAAAGATTACACAACATTATTAGTTTCAAGATCAAATAACTAAAGGAAAAATTTTAGATTTTGAGGATTACAAAAGGACATGTATATACTTATTGTGGTGAATAATTTGCGGAGTAATGTTTCTACTGCTATACATTGAGAATTTAATGTAGCCTTTAGAGTGAGATGTTTTATATAATTTTCTGTTGAGTATATACATTAAGAGTTTCATACAATTCAAAATCCACATCATGAACAAATATATTTAAAAAAGTTGGTTAATTTTAATGAGCTGGATAACTTCATATTTTGTATAAATTCATAAAGACATGCTATTCTACATTTTTTTATTAAATATTATCTTTATTTTAAAAATATAAAAATTTGACAACTCGAGCAAAGCGCGGGCATACTTCTAGCTTAATTCCAAAGGCCAAAGCAAGTTGCATGAAGACAACTTGAGAGAAATAAACACAGACAAAAACCATTATATTGATACAATCGTGCAAAATAAACTAATAATGAATAGAAAAAACATTATATTCACAAACACCATTAATAACATCATACTGATAAGTTTTTGTCCTGACAAATCCACGAGCCAATCGAAACAAACCAGTGCCACCAACGATTGGCATCTCACGAACTAGAAGAAAAGGTGCATTTCGACCCAACACTGCTTGACTACTTCCATTGAACTCCCCACTTGTGAAAACAAAGTTAAATACCAAAAGAAACGCAATTTCATCTTTACCAGAAAATGTACCAATGCCCTGAGCCCTCCCAATTGAGTTTGACGTTGGGTCTGGTCCTTCGGTTAGAGTGTCATCAAATACGTTAACCCTGCCGAAACCGGTTGGTAACTTGTTGCTTTCAGGACCTTGAGCCACTGTTACCACAGTTGAGTTGGGGCCGGCTACTACGTGTTGGACGTAAAACCGAAAACGGGTGACCTTTTCTTGACCTTGGGTGAGCATGTCGACCCATTGGTCAATTTCGTGGTACCCTTCAAACTTGCCACTGGCCGTAGTCATGGCTAGGCTTGCATAAAAAAGCACCAATGCAACTGCTAATTTCACCATTTTTTTTCGCTAGTTTTAGATGGAGTGGGATTGACTGTAAGGTCGCTTTTATAGTGGGAATTAATGATTAACACATTATTGATAAGAGAAAAAAGAATATTTAGCATTTTGGCAATGCTCTCTACCCTGATGCTTTTCTTCAAAAAAAAAAAAGATATGCTTGCATTCTTTATCTGTTGGAAATAATGAGAAATAAATAAATTTACACCCCATGACAATCACACAACCTGTCTTCATATGTGAAACGGGTGACCAATTGTCGATGCTTTGAAAAAGAATCTTCATATTGTTTTTGTTCAAATGGTCTGTCAAATTAACATAAAATTAAGCTGAGGGCCTTTGGCCCAACTGGTAGGTGACCAGGCAGTATGCAATATTTGGGTGCATGAGTTATAAGTGTCCTTGTGTCGAATCGAAACCAGACCAAAAAAAATTACAAAACATTAATAGTTAAAAATAATTCAAATTATACCTATTTTATTAAGATTTAATTAATTAAAAAATACAAACCTTATTTTGTAAATGCAAATTGCAAGCAAAAAAAAAATTGGTGAAAAACAAGTTTATATATAGTGGACAAAAAATGTCCACTATATGTACACCAATTTTATTTAATAATAAAATTTTATTTATTTTCAAGTGGGCAAGAGGTGTGCATATAGTGAACAAAAACGTTCACCACTAGTAGGGCTAGCAATTTGGACACAACCCGTTTAAATGATACAACTCGACACAAAATTAAACGGATTGAACTCGTTTATGACACGGAAAAAATGAGCTTAAATGGGTTCAACCCTTTTAACCCGTTTAATATAAGCGGGTTAAACGAGTTAACTCGCTTATGACACAACTTGTTTATGACACGACCCGCTTACAATTTCTTTTATGAAATATTTAGGAGGTTGTATTGGATTATGACTTTAATAATTTTTGTAGATTTTTTTAAGTAAATCACTTTTACAGACTTCATAAATTTTAATAACTTTTACAGAGTTTATAAATTTGTCAATGACTTTTATATACTTTATTTTAAAAGACTTTTATAAAGTTTATAATTTCTCAATGACTTTCATACACTTTATTTTAAAAGACTTTTATAGAGTTTATAAAATTTTCAATAACTTTTATAGACTTTATTTTAAAAGACTTTCATAACAATTAAATTTTTTACTTTATCACTACTAAATAAAAAAATGCTTCAAAGTTGTTTCAAACTAATACAATTTTCTTTTACACCTAAAATAAATAACTGAAATATTCATTTGAAAAATTATTAATCATAAAAAGACAAGTACAAATATGGTGACATTTGGAGCATGGGACAATGTAACAAGCAAAATATTAACAAAGATAAGTACTTAACAAATTATGAATTTGGTTATTACTAGCAATTATGAGACCACCCTATCAATTATACTAACAAGAATAATAGAGCATGGGACAAAGTGATGATCTACTCATGGCAATTTCAGAATGGATACTTTAACTTTCTATCAAGCATCACTTGTATTTTTTTTACTGGCAACAAAATTTTCTAAGTTTAATTCTAACCACCATGTGGAAGATCTGATCAACTTGAATTTGGTAGGAACATGGCTACTTATAAAGTAAGAAGTGTGCAAATACATGTTCATGCCATCATCTTCTCTTTTCCATGAACAAAATCTACAATGCTTCCATGAACAAAATCTACAATGCTTATTAATTGAAAGTATCATCAATAAAATGTAGATTTTTCATAATTCTGGGTCATAAAGATCATGTTTGTGGGACTCTTTATACAAATACAGTAGATCATGCAAGCATAAGCAAGCTATTCACGAGTTCGTTTATCGAGTTTCTTCACCTGATAGATTTATCTATGTAACTAATATTATAGTATAGAAATATATTTACGTAATTGTCATAAAAACCTAAAAAAAAGTCAATCAAAGTCTTGTGTTAAAGTGTAAGAGAATTTTGTGGTCTTTTTATTTATACAAAGATAAAAAATGTCATTCAAAGTATGTAAAAGTCATTGTTTTTAAAAATTCATGATTTTTTAAATATGGGTATATTTTTATAAACTCTTTAAAAGTCCTAATTGAATACCTTATGACTTTTATAAACTTTTTTTAAGTTTGTAAAAGTCATAATACAATACACTTAAATTTTTAAAGAGTCTTTAAAAGTCATAATATAATACCACATGACTTTTTAACTCTATAAAAGTCATAATTCAATACTCTCCCCTTAATGTATTGATAGGGTGTCAAACCACCAAAATAATATTAACATGCTTAGGAAATAAATAACAAGTATAGCAATAAGCAGGGTCGGACCACAGAGACCAGTGCAGAAATGTTTAATTGCCGAAAGAGAAAAATAAAATAAAGTTGAGGAAAATGTAGTCGAAACTGAGATTAAAAGCAAGCAGAGATAAAAATTCGCAATGAGAAATAAAATTACAGCAATAGAAAAATAATATAAATTCAATAATGAGAAAGTCTAGCCAAGATATTTCCTCCGTTCAATCCTTTCAGCTGATCACAGACACGAAAGATAAATATCAAACATTCAAATAGACAGAGTTAAAGTTAATAGTGACGCACTCGATTAACCCAGCTCTTCTTACCTGTTTGATAGCCCTAGGACGCCCTGCAGACTATTTATCTAACCACTAGACAACCCCCAGGATGCCCTGCAAGGTTTAATCTATGGTAGCAGTAAGAACCAAAGATACACATATCCTTGCCAGTAAAACCAGAAATATCGTGATTCATTTAAACTAGATTATTCAGTTCCATAACAATGAACAATGTCCAATACATGAATTCACGTTATTTGTTACCTAAATTAGGACTAATGGACACACTAATAATCCTAAATAACAGTATATTGTTCATCCAATCACACAACCGGCCGAATCATGCAATCAACATTAACAATAATAAATGAATTAAGGCACAAAAACTGAATAAATACTCAAATTATTTGATAACAATTAAAATAAAAGTCTTACAACATATTAGGATTGAACTTCGAAAATACTTCGACTATAAAGAGGTTTAGTTACACATAATAATAGAAGAAAATAACCACAGTTCAATCATGGTTGTTGTCCAACGTTAAAAAAAGGAAGAAAAGGAAGCCACCAATAAAATAAAAGAGTATTTATACGTGGCTCCCCTCAAAACCTAATCTTAATGTGAATAATAATAATAATAATAATGTAACTACAATTGTTCCAGCAATAAAAATAGGTTAAAAGCCTTCAGCCACGTCCATAAGGCTCAAATCCGAAGGCCCAATAGTGAAAACACATAGCCCAATGCGAATAAGTAAAGTCCAGTCTTCGTGCACTCTACAGCATGGTAATGGCAAAGTGCATCCGATGTTGAAACATCCCAAAATTGCTCCAAATCCTTGTATTTCACCAATATTCCACCAAAACCATCAAAGAAGCCAAAATATATAAAAACACACGAATAATAGCAATTCACTATGCAAAACTAACATAAAATGCAACATTAAATATGCCTAAAATGCAACATATCATTTATTATTCTAAGGAGGAACTACTATTTCGTCCCTGTGTTATATCGTATTAGCCGTTTTCATCCCCCAATTTTGAAAAGCCTCGTATTTCATCCCTGTTGCTAGATGTCGTTTATGAAAACTGACAAAACACGCTTAAAGACAAGTATACCCTTCTAGCACGTCATACCCTTCAGAAGTGTGTTTCCCTCTCTCTTTCGGTCTATTTCTCCTGTTCTTTTTCAGTCTCTCTCTCTCCCTTTATCTCGATCTCTTTTTGCAAGTGCAAACCAAGCCCGGATCTCTCAACTCATATTCTCTCTAGTCCTTTTGTCTCTCCCCTCTCTCTCTGTCTCTTTCTTTCGTTCTTTTTTGGTCTCTCTCCCCCTCTATCTCAATCTCTCACTACAACTGCAAACCAAACCCAGATTCAAATGCGAATCGAACCCACAAAAAAAAAATTCCCTCACTAATGCTCTAGATTCAAGTCCTACGAAACCCACAACAAATTCCCTCCGAAAATTAAACAAAAGAGTGAACAGAGGAAGCGGCAGTGCCGTTTCAGATCTGGGTTTGGTCTCTCTTCATGGATTGGTTGTAGTTTCAGATCAGGGTTGGTCTCTCCATGGCTTGGTTGTTGGTCTAAGAGATGAAGTTTGGTCTCTTCACGGATTGGTTGTAGTTTCACGAGTTACTGCCTAGTTTGATCAGAACTGAAAGAGTGAAGAGATGACTAAAAGAGTAGGGGGTGGTGCAGGGCCCAACTCCTCCTTCCTCAAGCATCGCTTCATCTCTGGTTGTTCTAATTGTTGGAATTCGTAACTAAAATATGACATTCATATAAAGGATAACGTAGCGGAAATAATAAAAAAAATTATCCTAGAATTCCACCAAGGATCCATGCACATCAACATAAATGATCAGGGTTAGGGTTTTACCTTAAAAAAAATAAAGCTCGATTGTATGAACGAATGAATTGTTGATGTAGCTTTTAGTATAAAATCGAAACCCTTTCAACCACGTTGTCTTTGCGCAAACATGATCAATGGTATCAATATGAACGAACTTCCTTGGATTGGTGGAGTGTACTAGCACTTAGAATCTTTATTCTAATTCTCACAAATAATTTTCTCTCTTTGTTTGTGACACTCACAAATTCGGCCAAGCCATAAAAAAATAGAAGAATGAGACTCCTATTTATAGGTACATAGAAATCCTTAAAGAGGCACATTAGGGTTTGTCTAATTCTTGTCTTGCAAGAACAAGGATACCTACTTAGTCAAACCCTTTTCTTAATTTAGCGCACTCCTAAATGAGGAGTAGGAATTCGACCTACACTCCTAAAAAATAGGAGAACAAATTCGGCCTTCACACCAAACCCTACTAGGTTTTCTATCCCTTGTCCAACAAGCATAAGGATTCCTAATCCTATTTAGTGTATGTTGAATTCTACAAGGCTTCTCTATGTTTATTGGGCTTTTAATTTTATGATACATTATC
>CAODLS011371183.1:0-17940 GCA_948243855.1 Flueggea neowawraea | reverse complement strand
ACTTTCAAATTCAATCCTATCAGAAGAAATCACACAACAATGGCAACCAAACAAGTTATCAGAGAACATAATGAAGTGTTTGAACTTCATATACATAAGGTTACTAAGAACATCAAGAGCAATGGAACTGGAGAAATCAGGGCCTATTTCCAGGTCACTGAATGGCTCTTCGCTATCAAGAAGTTTCAGGTCTGAGACAAGTATAAACTCCAAATCTAGCCTTATGTTACAGAGAGAGTCAAGACAGCAGGACCCATACGGCATTTTTTATGTTGAAGAGTCCATTCCTAGAGATATTGGCCCTTACAAGAACTTGGTCATTTTCACTTCCAGTTCTATGGATACTAAGTGCATTTCTAGTTCCATTCCTCTCCTCAAAAAGTTGAGGTACGTTTTTCAATGAGTCATTTTATTTATTCCCATCATCGAAAATTTTACTCTTGCCTTTAGCGTCGGAGTTAACTCTAACACCAATGAACTATAAACTTTTTATATATTAGTTGCTGCCAACATGAATTAATTGGTGTTTAATTTATGTATTCAATTTATGGAATTTTTGATAGATTCAGGTATATTATATGGTAAAAGAAATACAGAGAGTAACAAGGTCAAAGTTATAACATGTTGAATAGTATTGAATATATATTATGTGACTTGAATATGTCAAAAGTATTCAAATAGCTAATGCATTGAACATCTGCAAACTGATTTTTTTTTTTCAATTATGTGTTTTTTTGCTTGACCTTTTCTTGTTTGGAATTACAGGGTATTGATGAACAATTTGCAGACAGTTGAGTTGAGATTTTTGACTTACCAACAGAAGCTAGCGTTCTGGATCAACATGTACAATGCTTGCATTATGCATGTATATTATGATTTTTTTTCCAGCTCTCTTTTTGTAATTTAGATTGCTAACCTGATGTGCATATAATAATCCTGCAAATTCATCAGAGACTAGCAGCAATTAAAAAACTCTGCATACATGTACAATGCATGAATATAGAAACTCTCAAAATTCGGTAGGAAGAGTTTTACCATCTGCAAAATACCTACCTTTCTTGAATGCGGATTAGTCAAGATATAAGATATTTGAATACCAATTAATCTAATAAAGAATAAGTAAAATCTGCATACATGTACAGTGTTTCTCTGATGCTTGTACAAGCTGCAGGAACACATCAGAATAGCATTACTCATTGTTCTATGATCAGTTTATTTTGTTTCAAATATCCATTTACTGAATCTGTTCATTACCATTTCAGGGTTTTCTCCAGTTTGGTGTACCCTCTTCCTCAGAAAAATTGTTGTCATTAATGAACAAGGTACATCTAAAACTTCCATCCCCAACTCATAGGATAATCCGAACAATTATCATGCTCTGTTTTTCAAAAAGTTTACCATATCTTTCATCAGTGTGTTAGTAATATTACTTAATTTTAATTACCATTAAGTTGCTGTAGTCTTAAACATACTAGTCCTGAGTGGATTGTAACTGTCAGACTCAAAAGATAGGCTTTTGAATTTCAAAGAAAGCACTAGTTAAAGAGAGTACTAGAAAATAGATCAATATTGTCTTGAAATCTTTACTTCTACATGTTGACTTATACAAAACTTGACTAAATATTTCAGGCAACTCTAAACATAGGTGGCAACACCATAAATGCGCAAGCAATTGAGCATTATATTTTGAAGAAACCTGGATCTTCCAACAAGGTAACTTGCACTGACACCAACCTTGTACAACAGTTTTAAATTTATGAACAAATATCACAATTGTTTTTTTCCGCTCAACTTTAAATTTGTTCCTGAGTAGGTTATTCAAAAGAATGATAAACAGGACGATAAAGAAGCCATCGTTCGTAACCTCTATGGTTTGGAGTCGACCGATCCCAATGTCACATTTTCTCTTTGTTGTGGAACTCGTTCATCTCCAGCAGTAAGTTCATACAAGCAAACTCATTTAATATTTGCTAATTTATTGGTATTGTACTAGTCTCAGGGTTAAAGAGTTAGATTCCCAGGAGGAGCGAATTAAATGAATTGTCAAAGAAAAACCATTTAATATTTCCAAATTCTTTTATTGGGATGGTTTCATTGAGCAGTAAATATATTAAAAAAAATTAAATTCAGGTCAGAATATACACAGCAGAGGGTGTTACAGCAGAGTTGGAGAAAGCAAAACTAGAATACTTGCAAGCTTCAGTAGTGGTGACAGGCACAAAAAAGATAGCATTTTCAGAGCTTCTGCTACGAAATGTGTTCGATTTCGCCATGGATGAAGACACATTAGTGGAATGGGTATGCCATCAATTACCCACTTCAGGATCATTGAGGAAATCAATAGTTGATTGCTTCAGAGGCCACAATAGTTGCAAGATACCCACAGTCACTGTTGATAAGATCCCTTACGATTATGAGTTTCAGTATCTGTTGGCTATGTAGTAGGGTTCTTATTTTTGTATATTTGTTGCAAAATTTATGCCTCTGTATTGTTGATATTAAATGGTTTTGATTAGCAATGTAACCCTGTAAGTTGGGAATTATCAAATCGGATTGTGTGGTTGGATTTTTTGGAACAATTTGGGAATTTTGTTTTCCTTGATTCCATATTTTTTATAAGATAAATAAGTCTTTGTCGCTGTTGGTTCTTCTTATTTTCTGAAGTTCGGCACTCTTTTATTAGAAGTTTTGATGGCTTCCCTGAGACAAAAACAATTTCTCGTGTTCTACATATTAATACGAACAAGTTGACCTGATCACATGAATTGAGCGGACAAAATTTTGCTGCAACCAGTTCCCATTGCCAACACTAGCCTTGTGCCACGTAGCAAAATTCACTTGTGGTTTTCATATTTTTCTTCCGTTGCCGTGACTTCACTCCGTTAACACCTTTAATTGGCTTCGTTAGTGTTAAAAAAAAAGAGCCGAATACTAAACAGGAAAATTGATTGTTATATTGGAATTGAGATTTACTATACAGATAGTATTTCAATACAAAGTGCAAGAACCCTAATAGTATTCCAATATAAATAAACTTCGTCTATATTTTTTTTTCCACTAAAGCTTCAAAGATTATTTCACAAATTAAAGTGTCATATTCAATATTTAATGTGACGGTTTTGCGTAAGAATTTTCAATATATTGTATGGTAGTTAATATCATGAACATTTGGTAAAATTCAATGCATCTACAAGTGAAGTGCAATGGAGTTGCATGAAATTTACAGTTGTTGGAATTTTAAATGCCCATGCTTTAAAAATATTTGATAAAAAAATATCAAGAAAATCCCATTGCAATATATTTTAAAGAGGTGGACAAAAAATGCAAAGGAGGGATCCACTAAAGAAGTTCATATCATTGATATCATGGGAACTTCAAAGGAATGCGTTGGAAAATGTTACTCTTATTTATGTCATAATTTTCATGAAATATTTACACTTGTTTTGGAGAATGAAGATATGTATAACTATGCTTGCAAAAGTTTTCAAAGTTTGCAACAAGATTTATAGAAGATGAAAAAGGAAAAGGCTTCAAGTAATTTGGGTGTTGAATAAAATTTACATTGTGTATCAATAAATGAAGCATGCCATTTTAATGATGGATCCATTTTTCGAGGATTGAAAATGAAAGAAGTAGTTAAACAACCTAAAAGACAATTAAAAAGTGCATTAGAGTGATAAAAATATAAAAAATCTCAAGTTCGAAAATAGGTACAAATTTATTGAATTAGCTAGTAGCTATATATTAAAAAAATGTTAAATCTCTTTTATCTAAATTTACTATTAAAACTATTTTTTTTACAGGTTACATCAATTTTTATAAATGAAAAATTAGAAGTTAAAAGTTCTAAAATACAGGAACTAAATAGCCAAAAAGTAATTGAATATGCTCCTATCATTGAATCATCAGCCATTATCAAGAGTTTTTCGTATTTTAATATATTCTCTGACACTGATCATAAATCATTTATTGAATTAATTCATGTTCTTTTTTACTTTACGGATACTTACTAAATTCATTATTATTATTATTATTTGGTTCCAAGTCTAAATTTGATTTATTATTTTGTAGGATGCTATGAGAGGTTCTAATTGTGGTGAATATGGACATGAAGCAGAGAAGGATTTCTAATTGAATAATATATTTGGGTTTAATCTTTTTGATATCAAAACTTTGAATTGGATCTTACTATTTTTAATTTGTGATGTGATATACTTTTGCAAAGTGCAATTTGTAGCTTTTGAAATAAGTTTTATATTACAAAATATTAATTTGATACTATTTTTTGGGTTAAATTCAAATTTTTGAATTGTGGAGATTTTCACCGCAAAGTACAATTTATATTTTTTGGCATTTATAACAATCAATTTTTCTATTTAGTATTGGGCTCTTTTTTTTTTAACACTAACGAAGCCAATTGAAGGTGTTAACGGAGTGAAGTCGCAACGGAAACAAAAAAAAAAAGAGCTCAACCTTTAGTGAATTTTGCTACGTGGCACAAGGCTAGTGGTGGCAATAGGAACCGAGGTTGCAGCAAAATTTTGTCCGAAATAATAGACATATACGCTAATTCAATTAGTGTTTTAAGTATAATAGTGACACCAAATTACGCAAATAGGGGAAATAATGGGTCAATCAGATCTTAAACTAACACATATACGCTGCAAATCCAAAATTCAATGTTAGTTCACCAAAACGTTGTTTCATTATTTACCTTTGTGAATGGAAGATTAGTACGGAAAAAAGAGTCCTCCGGACAGACGCAAGTGACGAATTTTGAGTTGGGGCAATGCTGTTAGAAGAAGATGACGAAGGAGCATGAGAATACTGTGGACATGCTAGTGGTCAATTTTCTGATGCATAAAAGCACTACTACACTGTCTGTAAGGAAATCTTAGCTGTAAAAAATGGAATCAAGAAGTTTGGATTCCATCTGATTGGTCATAAATTTTTGGTTGAAATGGATAATTCATCTTTTCCTAAAATTTTAGAATTTAAAAATAAAGAAATTTCAGATTGCCAGTGCTTGAGATTGAAGAATTGGTTCATCAGATATGAGTTCGAGGTAAAACATATAAAAAGGGACCAGAACATCATTGTAAATTCTCTCTCGATCCAAAAAGTTACTAGCCCAGTTAATCCTTTCTTGGTGTTCATTACCAGTTGTGTTCATGGCAAGTCCTTTTAATTCTAATCCTATGTATATGGTAGTAATGCAGAAACGAAAATTTTCTCATGGATTACATGGTATGGAGCGTCCATAGCAGATTCACACGTTCGCAAGGACTCACATGACTCACTTCAGATCACAACTTCCTGAGGTGTATTTTACCAATCCGATTCTCAGATACTTCATGTTCGATCCACCCTATGCTTTCCTCACAAAACCATTTTTGATGGCTAGTTCTTTCATAGAAGATTTTCTCTGGTTTTTATGGTGTCTTATTACTACACATAATATAGCCATTGAGTTCGAAGCAAAGGAAATTCTCAATCATCTGAATGATGATCAGCAGTGTCGTTCCTTGCTATGGACCTTATTTGAGTGGTTTGAAGAAATTTTAGTATGGAGAAAATGACTCTAGACCACAATTGATAATGAAAGATTTTTAAGAAGAGCAAATCAACCGTCTATAGAACTCTACATCTTTCATCGTCCATATTTTTGTCATTCTTAAGGTTTCTTATGGACTTAAAACATCTGTTATGCATAGGGAACAGTTCATCCATCCATCCGAGGGAATCCAATGTTAAGGGAACAACTTGTGGAATATTTATGTTGGCTTAATAATTCTCCTCCTTTACCACCCACAATGTTAGCAGGTTTCTAGACCAGACCCATTAAAGTCATCATAGCTTCTTCATCAGTCAATATCCGTCCAAGCTTTATTGGAATGTTTGAAGGACCCTATGAACATCCACCACCAGTTCATGATGCGATAATGGAATAACTATAACAAGCAGCACCAATCCAACCTCCTCCAGGCTACCGTACCAGGAAAGAGCCATTCGACAACAACAATGATTCCTCATCAGAGGAAGAATACCCATGGCTTTGGAATGATGCTTGTCTAGTTCATCATCCAGACGTGTCAGGTGGCACATGAAGCAGGTCACGAGTAGGCCCCCTACTCCAACACCAAAAAAGTAAATGTGTCTACCACTATGTCTGCCATTATAATTGTCGTTTTGTAATAATGTGTTGTCCAGTCAAAAAGAGAATCTTATATTTTTGGAATCTATCTAAAGTTAGGTCAAGTCAGTCACTGGTGTATTATGTATGTTTTCTTTTGAAAATTTTTTGGCCATATTATAAGGCCAGATGTCACAGGTTAGTACTATAGTTAGCATTTTCTTTTAAAGTCTGTCAGCCACATGTTAAAGGCCTGTATAATTATTCTGTGACTTTATTAAAGTAGCTCATAGGTCCATATCTTTTGTAAAAAATGGTTGCCACTTATGTTTTAAGATTGTCGTATTGTAATACCTGAAATCTATATAAGACT
The DNA here is from genome assembly GCA_948243855.1 of Flueggea neowawraea. Classification (NCBI taxonomy): domain Eukaryota; kingdom Viridiplantae; phylum Streptophyta; class Magnoliopsida; order Malpighiales; family Phyllanthaceae; genus Flueggea; species Flueggea neowawraea. Next base: position 11,434 of record CAODLS011371183.1, on the reverse strand, counting down.
TCGTTTGTGAATAACAAAGGCATACGAGGATTAAGAAAAACCAATTCTTTGTGTTATATTCCTATGGCTTTCTAAAAATTTTAACCATCTTCTGAAATCCTAGGGAAACCTGGGAAAAAAAATATGGGATACTCCTATGTGTCTATGATGTTATAGTTTTGATCATTACTGAGTAGTGGTATCAAAAGAAAATATCCTTAAAATAATTTATTTATGGAGAGACGCAATGGAGAGAGAATAATGTGAGATACATTGCTCAATAAGATGATTAGTTCTGTCTATGTTTCTTATTTACTTTTTCTATCCAAATATTTTATGGGTAATCAATATGCTAAAAATTTGACCTCTCGAATTTGATAAGGACTGTGCAACAGATTTTATTGGTAGCAATCCTGTTCAATTCTAAGCTAATTGAATTTTTTTCATCAAGATGACATAATATATATACATGTACATAAGAAATTAAGCAAAAATAAATAAGTATTTTTTTTCTACAAATAGCAAAAGTTATACTAAATCAACATTTGAAAGGAATTTTTTTTGGTTCTGTTAAAAAAGTTGAGTTTGTAGACTACATCAAGTGGTAAGAACGCCCATAAAAAAAAATCAAGTGCTAAGAACGGTTCGCCTAAGACTCGAAATCCCGAATTAAAACTTCACTGGATTTGCAGGGAGTCGGGGTAGTTGGGATTCAATGTTGGTAGAAAAGAAGTGAAACAAGTTGAAGTGAAAGGCTGAAAACGTGGGGAAGACGAAAGTTGAGGGGGTGGGAGAAAGAGAGTGGGGACAGCATCGTCGACAATTGTAGGTTGGTGGGGCCCAAGAAATGCCGTACAGTCAATGGTACAAATGAAAGAAAACAGACAACTAACACCACGGACCTACCGGGCCCTGCCACTATCTTCCTTTTTTATTGATTCCGTACACAACCGGAAAGCGAAAGTTGAGAAATACTTTTTTCTTAAAAGAAAAAAATTGACGTGGTAGGCTGAAAATTCAAATTAAAAATATTTTTAATAATAAGGCTTGTAAAGTGTGAAAAGACAACTTGGGTTGAGATTAAGATGACATGGAATTCCATGAAGTGGTGGGTCCCACCTCCACGTGTTATGCGTCAGTTTGGGTCCATTTCAACGAAATACACTATACTATAGTACATTATTTCTTTTCCAAAACCTAGCTTTCTAACATGTAGCCGTTCCCACCATTGTTGCTCTGAGCTCTTTTTTTTTTTCCTTTCATTTCCTGAATCCGATAATTACATAATTAGCCCTTAACTCAATACTAATTAATTTGTATTATCTTGACCGTTAAAAACAGATATATTTTGAATTAAATCACTCAATTTTCAGATACTTTTCTAATATTTAACTAGTTAGAAATATATTACAATAAAAGTCTTGTGAGTAACAAAACTTTCTCTCATTTTTTTAAAGTAATATACACCTAAAATCCCAATTTGAGGATTTTGGTGAAAAAAAGAGAGTTCATCTCATTCTATAACAATTCTTTTTCGTATTTTGCATATTCCTAATGTTATACTTAGTTATTATGAGCCTAGTTTATAATAATATTCGAGGATATATGATAGTCTATTAAAATATGAATGATTTAATTTTTTTCCAATTCATATCAACATGTCGATACTGTCCAACAAAACTTTATAACTTATACGTGTGGTGTAGTGTGCATATTGAATGTTTCATTGATGGTTTATGTATAAGCAATTAAGAGATGTCATAAAATTCAAATAGGAAAGTGATAAGGAGACAATTCTCCATAGAAAACCTCTTCATTTGTTCTTGACTTGGCTTGGCTTAAAGAAAAAGTTGCTCATATATATAGCCTCTGGTGTCTATAATTCGGTTAGAAAAGATTGCTCCTTTAATTGGAGGAAGAAAAGTCAATTACGATACGCTAACTTTGATGATGCTAAATGTCATCATCTACGTAAAGATTTTTTATGTATAAGGAAAAGATGATTGATTTTAAGAATTCCACGACCTAGGATTATTGCAATTCATGTGTCACCTAAATTACCTTATATGCATTGGACTGATTTTCTAGTTTACTAACACTCAAAATGTATTCAAAATATTGATAAGCTTATTGGTTCCGTTGCAGACATACTAATATTGAACATATTTTACTCTGTCAAAAGGTAGAAATTCAAATAGACTTTTAAACGTACATATAAAGGAACAATATTAATAACGAAATAGTATAATTTGATAATGCTGAAATCATCGTGAGAATTTCTCAAACATGTAATAATTTAATTAAAAAAATAATGGATTTTCTAGAATAATCAATGGTTAGCATAGGATTCGTAGTGATTTTTTTTCAATTATTGATTAATTGATGATAGCTCTTGTTCTGACTAGATTTGAAGGGCTACCGTTGAATTTTGACATGCACACGTAATTTGATCAAAGCAGAATAAATATTTAAAACATTTTTTTTTTATTTTTGAGGATAAACTTGTTGTCATAGTTGCACATAGAGATAGAAAGGTCCAAAACTACTCCACCTCTTACGTGTGGTTGCGATCAAGAAGGATGTTTTTGGTTCGGTTAGGTCAAGCATGAAGGCAACATGAACGACTTCCTTGCAAGATTGCCCCTTTTCGTTTGTCCCTTCTTTGATGCGTTTAATCTTTAATTTTTATAATTAGTTTCTCTCTACCACTACTTATAGTTTGTATACGCATGATGATGCCATGATCCAATAAATGCCACTCAAGGAAAATCTATTTTTTTTTATAAGTCAATTTAATTGCACTCACCAGATTTTAAACTCCCGATTATTTAATATTAGAATTAATTTCAATACTAATGAATTATAAATTCATCCATAAACAGAAACAGAGAATGTAAATTTACAGTAAGATTTGTGAAAATTAACAATAATTCGTTGATCATCAATTTTTGCCCTTTATATTCAATGGTTCCACCATGAAAATAAACTTATGGTGGCATGGAATTTTAATAACCTTACTCATAAGTTAGCCATAGAAAAACTATAAAAAAAAGGCCACAGAAATTTTAATAAGTGGGCTAGTTGATTCCGTACATTCAAATTGTACTGAAGATGTCAATGCATGATCATCGCCCGCTTCTTTTGAATACTTTTGCCTACTTCTTTTCAACTCTCTTTACTTTTGCATGAACGCAATTTAATTATTGAAATATGATTCAAAAAGTTTGGATATGTTAATTCATTTGTCCATCATAGGCGTGAAAGATAGGGTTTTTTTCATAGTGTGGATATATAGAATTAAGAATATAGATATCCCATTCAAAGTTTGATCTTAAGAAGTATATAGTTCATAATGTAATTTGTTTCAACCATCATGATTTTGGGTAATAATATTTTTATAAATAAAAAGTAAAATTTCAAATCACTTTGGCAATCTTTTTACACTACTATAGCTTGGGATGCAATTTTTTTTTTTACTGTTTTCTCATTTTATTAACCATAGAAAGTCGGTGATGGAGTTAGAAATCGAATGAGATGAATCGATATTAGAATTGTGATTGATGACAAGACTCCAACTTCAAGAGTGAAGGTAGATGGGCTATAAGAGAATAAAGATACTTCGGACCTCTGGTGAGATCCTGTCTCTGTTACTGTAGAAAGTCTTTTATAAACTCGTATTTCATTCAAGAAGAATTCGTTTGAAATCAAATTTGGAAGAAAAATAAGAAGGAAATTTTTGTAACGTGGAATTCCACCAATATTTGTGGAGTACACACTTCGACAAATGGCATCAGGCACAGTGAATCCAAGTCAGCTATGCAACAATTCTCTTTCCTTTTTGTTATCCCAATATATAAAGCTTTTCTGATCCACACATATAATCAATCACTATTCCAGAAATATTTTAAAACATTGAGATAAATTATTGACAGTTTTTAGTAAATCGAGTCGTAGATTATACGAGTAGGCAATAATTTTTTATATTTGATAGATTGAACAGAGAGAAAATAAAAATAGAATGAAACGTTTGCAATATCCATCAATGGCTAACTTGCAGGTTTGATATAATCGTTTAACAAATATACATCAGTTAAGGTATTATCTTTATTTTTTAAGTTTATGGAAAAGATGGCTTTAGATGTCAACAGACAATACTTGAATACTAGGAAAATATAATTAAAAGAGAATGAAATGTTGTTGTACTAATCTAAAATAGTACATATTCTGCCACTTGAAATTAATTCAAGTAGTTGAATATGTGTCTTATTGATTTAAGATTTCAATTCAACTTTTTCTAATCAAAGTATTACGTATTATCGTTGATTCTTTATATAATTGGTGTAGGCATTAGCTTTTAGATTTATAGCTAGGTTGACTAATCCTAAATATCAATAAAGTTAAAAATGACATTTAAAAAAAAATTAATGGACCTTGCTTCAGAAAAATCTTTTATTTAAGTTAATATTAAAACACCAATCGAACCAATAACATGTAACATGCTAAGTGAAACATCTTACATCTCTAGTAATTGGTATTTGGTGTTGCATGCCGTGAAAGATGAGAGTCATAGTAAGTGATTTTTGTTCTTTCACGGCAGCTAAGAGCCGTCATTTTCTAGCTATGTGCCATCCACATTTTATCTCTTTCAAATTGAAAAGGTCATCAAAATGTACATATTATTTAATAATCTTATGAATAGGCAGGAACCCTTTTTTTTCAAAGAAAAAAAGAGTAATAAACTAGCTCACTCTTACAACAAGCGTTCATGATGTGAGTGGAAAAATCTTTTAAATTAAAATGGAAAAGTTACAAAATAATATAAATTTGTCTCTCAAATTGCCAAAAAATGGGAAAGCAATTACAAACACTAATTTTTGTTTTTCAAATTAAAACAGAGTTAACTTATTGATCATGTCTAGTTAGGGTAATGACAATTAGTTGTTAAGATCCAACACTAAAGTTAGACAACACACGAAATTGTATGGATTTGCATCAAACAAATGTCGGATATATAGATAAGTATATGTTGGGATTATTTCCAAATCCCACATTAGTTAAGGATAAATTTAAAGAAAATATTTTTTTCACATCGCTTAAGTATAAAATAGTCAAAAGGTCTTTTCTCTATAAATAAGCATTAAGTACTTAGTTGTTTTATAACACAAATCTTAGGCTTAGTCATTAGAGAGGGTGTAACTTGAATTTTAAATTTGTGAGAGTGAGATGATTTTTACAATTTTGTTCGTCTAAAAATTATAATTTTTATTTAATAGAGTTGTGAGCGTATGTATACTAAGAGATTGAATCACATTAAAAATTTCTTATGTCTATTTTTTTATATTTATCGTATATTTTTCTTGTGAACTATTGTCTATTTGGACCCAACAATATGTTGTACCAAGCTTGTCCTACCAATGTCGCCATTGGTTGTACTTACCAAGCAAAATTGGCTGTCCAATGCACACAATTAAACAACACAAATCCCATACTTATAATTCTGTGTGTACCCTACCATTGTGTCTCAACGATAATTAACAATATTTGGATCAAATATTTTGGATGTTATTCATCTTTAACAAGTCCCTATTTCTTACTTGCTACTATTATATAGTCGATATTTGTAAGGCCCCTACGACAGCCATTAATAAATTTTTTTGTTGATTTTGTTAAGAAATCGGCCAATCGAACTATTCTATTGTTGGGCACACATCGTGATTTTAGGAATTAAAACCATATTTTTGTAAATTTTTCATAGATTATCGTATACCATATAATTTTTCAGTTAATTTTATATCTGATTTTGTAGCATTGGGAAGTTTTTTTTATTAATCATAATAGATTAAAATTATTTTATGCGATTGACAAATCTTTTGCTGACCAGCCAAAGTGGGAAAGTGCCTTCATCTTTTACTATGGAAACTTTAGTAGCTGATTTTTATTGGTCAGCAAAACTTTAGTAGCTGATAAACACTCTTTGATGAATTTCTTTAATTATATATATAAAAAAAGAAAACAAGTCGCTATTACTCTTTCAAATATTCGATGGTAGCCAATGCCACAGCTCTTAAAGGAAAAAAAATAAATAAATTTGGACCAAGTTCTGACCAAATTGATTGACTAAATTAAGATGAAACTTCTTAGTCGTTCCAACCGTACATGTCCCATTACGCCATTACGGACATGGGTACCTTGCAATTATTCAAGATCTGTCCAACAAATCTTTCTTCAATAGCCCCACTGTGTTGGCTCTGAAATGTTGACTATATGGCCATGGACAATTTGCTTGGAATTTTCGTGTAACCCATAAATATGGTTATGATTCTCCTCCAATTATTTCTGATTTTGATGTCAATTATATCAGCATGGTCCATTCTTCTTCTTCCAAGTGCACTCTCAGATGAATGGCTCTCTTTCTAAAGACAATACTTGATGTTTTACGTCATTGTTAAAATTTCTTTCCATCACTTTTTTTTAGTTACAAGAGTCGAACATGGTCGATAATACACGCACTTAATTGTCCAAAGATATTATTTCTTTTTATCACTTTAGCACACGCGTTAATGATAAATGTCACATTTTTTTGATAAATTATTTTATTTACTCTTATCATAAATCGAACTGACAGTCTCGTTAAAATTGATTGAATATTCTCCAATGCACGTTGTACCTTATAACGTGTGCAACCGACGTTGTGCACGTTCAAGGATCAACTACAACCACATCTACGCGCACAGTATCATGTACAACGTGCGTAGATGACCTCTAGCACGTCCTATGCGCGTAAATCCGTCCTTTTAAGGCATTTCCCAACTTAGGATCATCAATCCAACATCTTCAGAATCAATCCAACACCAAATCTGGGAGGAACGACGCACGAACCTCCTCAAACACCCCCAATCACTACGGAATCAACAAAATTGTATATTACTGTTGATAGACTTTATAATTCAAAACAGCACGTGTCATTTTTTTATTATAGAATTTATCAAATTTATTAATTTACTATCTATTTTTGCAATCTAAATGTACCGCAAATAAGCACTAACTATATATTAGCCGAAAGCAATTTTTTGTTCTATTCAACTGGCAATCGTATCTTTAATAATATAAATTTATCATATCATAACTCTAAAAAAAATCATGTTGGTTAGCTTTCTCTACTTTGGCAATCAACTAGCTTGCCAGTCTAGATTCGGGCCTTTTGCTACAAACAAATGCTCATTTGAGTTAAAAAGAAAATGAGTAGAATGTCAGCATGTCAGCAAGAAGAAAGTAAATGGAACTATACAAGAATTATCAAAAGAATGAAATTGAAGGTGTGGTGGTCGCAGAAATCTTTTTGGAAGGGTCTGGCCATCAAATTTTCTTCGTTTGGACTTACATAGCAAGTTGGAAGAGATTTTCTCCTACCATGTGATTACACGTTTGACGTTTCCTTCCAAAAGTTTGTTCACGAATTAGGTTCGATGTGGGCAATACATATAAATATCATGGCTAGAAACAGAAATATTAAGCAAAGCATCCATCATGGAGTTCTAATTCCATTAATGATGTTTTATTTATTCAATATAAATTCGGTTTAATTTGACTAAAATTTCTAGAAAAAATAAAGTAAGCCCCTCTTTTTTGGTTTAGTTATTCTCCAATCAAAATGGAAGTTGACATTTCAAATAAGTTCATGTGAATATTACTAGGGCTAGCTAGGTGGGTGTATAGATTAATGGAAGCTTTTATTGTGCAACCCTAATCGATAATCGCTTCATTGACAAAATGTAGGAAAGGCCACATTTGGTCGTGTTGCACATCTACTTAATTATAATGGCACTTTTCATATATAAATTAAACTTGACCTTTAACGACTAATTAAATTGAACCAAAATGGATTAAAAAATAAAGACAGAAGCAGAGAAAAATGAGACATGCATATTATTCAAGTAAAATATTTTAGTTCTAACGGAATGTATTGATGTCTCTACTTTTTATTATACAATTTTCAGAATAGAATTATTAGCAAAATTGTGAATCTCTCTCCAACATGTGAATCCATTTGCTTAGATTGCAAGATTAATAGTGAAGTGTGACTCACAGAAACAACAGAAATTGCCAAATATATGTAATGAACAATGAAGTAGTGGACCCTTGAGTGTCCGTTGGAGATGTTAAGGAGTCATGGGGCATTGTTCCCTTGATTGCTAGAAAACTTGTGGGGTAATTCTTTGAAAGCAACTAAACAACCACTTTGTTTCATTAACTCTCTCTTCAAATGGCATCGATTCGTGGTTCTTGCCCTAGAAACCAAGGCATTGACATTCTTCAACGTTGGATGTGTGTGTTCTTGACATGCACTGCCCTGTTTTCTAAGGTGTTTTGTCTCAAAACGCGACCAAATGTGTCCTCACTGTAATTTGTTGTGGATTCACATGGTCCAGTCAACCTAAATTATCCAAGTTGATGAGTTATCAGTAATTAATTATACTTAAAGGTAATTAAATGTATCGAAAAATTTGGATTTCGAGTCTTGACTGCAGTTGTTTTTTTTCCCAGTGAGTATTATTCAAGTCCAATGACTCCACACCATGATAGCCTCCAGTTAAAAAAGAAATTTCTTTTTGGATGTCTACAAAAAAAATTCTGAAATATACGGGTTTATACATTGAAATGTGTCCTTCAACCATATTCATAGAATTAGTTATGTAATCATTTTGACCTCTATGTTAACCAACAGGAAGAAAATTATATGATGCATTTACATTTCATGCTTGGGCTGGTCTTTTCTTGGCCTCGAGCTTACAGTTTTGGTTAATGGGCTACAGTTAGCCTCTGCTGAATAAGAATTCAGAACGAATTTTAAATCGGTTAGAATGGTAAGAGAGAACTAGGAACCGTGTTAACTGGTTCTAGTGTTTAGTTCATGTCAAGAGATAAAACAGAGAACTTATCCAATCATGCTTTTGACAATAACAAAACTATGAATACTGCAAAGACTACACATCCAATCCAAACTGGTTCACTTATACTCTCACTATACACTTATCAGTAATGATTGACGCTGAGCATTTCTGCTGGATGAAAAAAGGACTTCTCACTTGAGAATAAAGCTCACATCATGTTCTTTTAACATATAATTTCCTTTCTAAAGAACGCGGCTATTTATTTCTGCCACATGCATCTAGCATCATTTAATTCAAGCCTTCCAAGATAACATCCAACTTCTCCAACACTTTGGATGCTTTTACTTTCAAGTTTTTACAACTGCTGCAGAAAATGAACCATCTGGTTCGCTTGCATCAAGGAACCTACAAATGAATAAACCATAAAATAGATATGTGACTGTGGATTCAAAGAGTAAAGCGACTTGAATATGGCACACCGAGCTTGTTTTATACATGCCGTTGGGAAGTTCCTGCCTGGAATTGGATCAAGCATTGTTTTTGCCAGCTACAGAGGAGAAATAGGTGGCGCAGCTCCACTTTCCAGAGACTATTATCTAACAATGAGTATAGCTTCTTAGTTCTGCTCAATTTCTTTCATCGTTTCTGCTAGTAAACGAAGTAACATTCTGCACATAAAATCATTTGTCAGTGCAAAAAATCCGAATTCAGAATTCATCAAGACAACAGCAAAACATATAGAGACTGAAAGGCGAGAACTATGGCATAGGAAATTGATTTTTGCAGAATGAGAAAGTGACCAACCAATGTTAAAAATATTATACAATTTCAGGCCAGGTTCGTTGAGTTAACAGACCATTTACCTTAATTGAAATGCACTTGCAAAATTTCTAAAACTTTATTGCTCAATAACTTCTCCACAAGTCATAGCACAATCATGCAAAATCAGTCCATCATCTATGTAGTCCATAAACCATCAACAGGCATGAACTCAGTTGAAAATTTAATCTCTGAAATGATAATGAACACTGTAGACTATCAAAACTTGCACTAGCAGAAGAGAGAATGCTACTACCTGAGTTCATTCCTAGAAAATCAATTTCCATGTGACAAGCCTACATAGACATCTTGTGTTTCTCAAAACTCGTTTTACAATTATAAACATTTCATTTCTAGCCAACTAAGGCATTTTTGGAAGACGAGTACATATGTGAAGCAAAGCATTTAATCAAAATGTAGCCTTGTCATGTACTTGTGTGACTATTTTTCTAAAAGAAACATAAAAAAGAAAGAAAACTAAAACAAACAAAAAGCAGTAATGATATAAAGAGAAAATCGTTCTTATTGAAACCGCTTAACGACACCTTCAGGCAGGGCAAACATAACAAATGGCTAGGTACCATTTCATCTAAACATCAATTTCAAATCCATTTAGCTGATAAGACCTAACACAACTGAATTCCAGCTCTACCATTCCCTCCATGCCACTGGCGTTTACGAGCCCTTCTTTTCCTAGGATCTTTCTGTGCCTTTATCTTTTCTTTCAAATCCCTCTCCCCTCGACGTTTGTACATTTTGAAAGTAATATTTCTATACGCGGCCATCTTCCTTACTTTCTCAGTAATCTCCACTGCAAATGCTTTGTTGTAAAGTTTCCTCAAACCACGCATGAGCTTGGCAAAAGTATCAGGTTGTGGCATTATATCAACATCCATCATGTCCAGACAATAGGAACAAGCCACCTTTACATGCCCGTTTGAGAACAGTGCATGATCCAAATTGTCCATGCATACTGATTAAGCTCACAACCTTTAGTCACAATGCAACTCCAAACGTCCTTAACCATTTCAATCTTTTCGTCTCTTAAAAGAGCATTCAATAAATCCTTGAGTATACCATATTGAGGAGTAGCAAAAATACCTCTGCCGACCATTTCTTTATAATACTCGCAAGCCTCAACCAAGCACCCTTGACTAATAAAACCATTTATCATAATAACAAAAGTGTCAAGCCCTGGATTACAACCACTTGCTTGCATTTCATTCCAAATTCGAATAGCCTCTTTCACCTCCCCCAACTTGCAGGACAACCTAATAACTATATTGTAAATACTAAGATCAGGAAAGCAACCAATATTTTGCATTTCAGATATCACTCCCACACACTCTTCCGGGCGGGGTGACGGAACTGATTAGGGATTGTGTGCAGATTGAGAAAGTGGGAGTGATTACGTGTGGTGGCTCCAATCCAGTCCACATGGCATTTTTTTTCTTATATGGCTATTCCATTTTGTCACCCTATATCTACAGGTCATCGGAAATTTGCACTAATTTTTGTTGTTGTGATCATACCTGTAAGTTAATCAAATTTTTGTGACCACCTTAAAAAAAATTTATATGATTTTAGTTAATTTCTTTCTTAAATTTTATAACCGTAGCTATTATTAATCGGAGTTATGAGATCAAGAATTGACAAATTTGGGGTTGGCCTAAAACCTGCAAAGGTTGGGGGGTCAATCACAAAAAGTGTGATAATTTGGGTGGTTGTAGATGTATTAAGCCTAA
>CAODLS011371146.1:0-17119 GCA_948243855.1 Flueggea neowawraea | reverse complement strand
TCACTACCCTTTTCTCTCCTCCCTCTCTGTTCTCGTCTGCTTCTGCTCTGATCCTTCTATGACTACAACCACAGCAAAAGATTTCAATGACCATCTTCTCCTTGTAGTCTCTTCTGTCTGCTCCAAGCTCAAGCACCTCAGGTTCTTGCCTGGTCCTGTCTCTCTCTCTTCCCTTCTTTCTCTTTCTAACGCTTGTACCCTTTTGACCTCTCTCACTATATCTCTCTCAAGACCTCTGTTTTTCAACTGGGTTGTTTGCTTCTCTTCTTTGAAGGAGCTATCTGTTCATGTATCAGATTTTGGTGTTGGTGATCAATTTTATTCCAATACGGAACCTACTATGTGCTTGAATGAGGAATTTGATGCAGAATTGGGGTTAGAGAGTCTATCTTTATCAGGTATTCAAAGAGATGATAGTGGTGTTGGGTGACTATGGAGGAACAGCAAAAAGCTCAAGAAATTGCAGCTAAAGAACTGTGGAGCTATTGGCGATGGAGGGTCTTTCTTTTCTTTCATTAGGTGCTTGCAGGGTCTACAAGAAGTGGAGATAAGGAAGTGTAGAAGCATAGTTGATGTGTTACTGTTAAAATTGGCTGAGAATTGTGATTCTTTGAATTCTCTACTGGTTTATGATGGTGGTAGCAGAGAGGGTTTGCGTGATTTTATCAGCAACTGCAGGTGTAATCTGCAGAAAGTTGATCTTCGCTTACTTCTAGACCTTGACAACAGTCATCTGTTAGCTCTTGCAGTGAATTTTAGGAGTCTCTCAACTGTTAAGCTTCAAAGTTCCTGTCTCGTTAACGGTGAAGGGCTAAAAGCCATCGGCATTGCTACAACGTCAGCTCTTGAAGAACTGGCATTGCTACAACGTCAGCTCTTGAAGAACTGGCACTGATAAACTGTGATGTTGTCCAAAATGAACCAGGATTACTTGCCACATTAGGCCAAAATTTGAGGCTACTAAAGAGACTGGACTTGTCTTCCAATGAGTTTTTACATGACAAAGAGTTCATTTCAATGCTAGTTTCATGTAATTCCTTGATTGAACTCATGTTGAGGGCTTGCAGAGGACTCACCGGCGCGGCAATGCTTTCTTTATCCAGAAGCTGTAAGAAGTTGCAGAACATTGATATCATGAATTGTTGCAGAATAAACTCGGAGGCTTTTGAGTCGTTTATCCTCAATTCGCCGCAACTGAAACTTGTCCGAGTTGAGGAACACAAACTTTCTGATGTTGCAAGGCAATGGACATCTTGAAAATTCATCGAAGTTGTTGCTTGATTCGTGAATACATGGTTCAATCAGAACCATTTATGTAATCCCAATTCAACAAAAAGAGGTGCATACTGTATACAACACTTTTCTTTGTTAATTTATTGTAAAAGTTACTGGTTTTTTGCCAGAGAGTTGTAAGAATAATACAAACTGCTTGTACAGATATTCCATCACCGTCTTCATGGAAATTGAGCATAGTTACCTAGTTTAGTTAAATAAAACGTTAGAACAATTGCATTTATTTTGGACAGCTCTGGTCGAAAAGATTGCCAATGTCCCAGGTGGATAGTCGACAGCTTGTTTTTGATCTCCAGTCATTCTCGTCCGCAAAGCGATCATTTTCAGAATGATCGAGTCTTGTGTCAAGAGTCATTCGGAGGCATTATATTTATAGTTAATTGCTCCAAATCGGGTGAACTGTATAGCAGAGCAACCATTCCAGGAAGGAATTCCTTGTTCCACTTCATGCTCACTTTTAAAATTTCACGTCTCGATGTTCCGAAGGACAATCAATCCTCATGATTGAAATGGACATTCAAGTTTCATGCCCCCTCGACCAATTTTCATTTCAAGAAGTTTAAGAGCTATTTCGAGGATCTTGAATTTGCAATATTATCAAGTTTTTTAACCTTTAAAAGAGTTCATTTTCATTACTTTAAAGAAAATATTGTTAATTTCTACAGTTTGCTGAATCTGTATTTGACAAACAATGTTACAAAATTACAACATGATATTAGTTACACATTGAAAATTTGTCCAAAATGTGGGTGATTACATAAACTATGTGAGTTGGTGCATTCATTCTTTAACAACGCCAACAATAGATTTCTCTCATAGCTCATACATAGGAACCCTCTCAACTTGTTTTTTTTTTTCTTGTTATCCCCTGAATTTTGCAGGTAAGTAATTGCGCCGAAATCCTTTCATAGTGGTTATGGGAACTTATATAAAACATAGTTTTTGAAGATTTGTTTGCTGGCATGATAAATTTTAGAAAAAATATCAGAAAATTAATATGTCAGCAGACAAGTCCTTTTATAAGTTCAGGGGGGAATTAATTACTACTCAAAGTTTATGGGGGTAGCAAGAAAAAATAAAACAAGTTCAGGTAACCTATTTATTAAGCGCATTATATTTATTAGGATAATTAGCCTGCTTTGTAAAGATTTAATCTTTGAGTATATATTAGTAGCACTTTTTACAATCTGAAGAAAGTTAATGATTTCAGTTTTCTAATGAACTGGTTAAATGTGAAACCTGTACGCGATTTCAGGTTTCCTTTTTTTATTTTTATTTTTATTATTATTATTATTATTTTTGCTGTGATATTCAATTTGTTAATTTTAATAAGTTCTCTTGATGCAAGTGCTAGAAATTTTGCTACCTTTTTAGATTTAGCAAGTGGAGATATAGGCACAGGCAAATTGAAGTCACGTACGCAAATTTTAACAAATCTATAGAGGTACCTAAACGGACGAAAACTAGTTTTTTCAAACCTAAGGGATTCATTTGTAGAATATGTTAAATCTCAGGGACTAAACAGATATATATATATATATATATATATATATATATATATATATATATATATTAACAAATCTTTGGAGGTACCATTGTATTAAACCTCAGCAAAGTACAGAGTGAGACAAGGTTGAGGAGATTACAAAGTCAAAAGGACCTCCCCAAACCTGGTAGTCGGACATGGAAACAGGTTCGCAAGCCAGCCAGGTGGTGTGCAAACTGATTCGCCGACCTAGAGCCATAACATATATGAGCATCATTGAGTTCATTGAGGATTGCAAAACAACCTGCCGCTTACATATGGAAATGAGAAAGCCCTCTTCCACCCAAAGCAATAGCATTAACAGCAGCGAGGGAATCGGTCTCCAGTACAAAGCTCTCAATTCTCAACTCTTTTAACCAACTCAGAATTTTCCGAGTGCACCAAACTTCAGCCAAATTTGGGTTAATGCAACAACTGAGTTTTTTTTTTGTAAAAATGGCAATCACAACACCTCCAAACCCAGTACACCCAGAGGACGCAAAACAAACAATGTCCGAATTTATCCTTAAGCCCCCCACAATCCCTCTGCATTAAAACCCCCCTCTGATCTACCCCTTTCTGGGCAGCCAGTAGTTCGACCAGGGAGCTGCTTGAGATTTGCATCCACCCACTCCTGCCAATGCATTTTAGCAATTCTTCCAACCTCCTCCGGGGATTTGGACCTACCTTAAACACTTAAAATTACTCATTACTTAATCTACGCAATGTACTATTACATATACATCCCAATCCTCAACTAAATGGTCACTCTCCTGCCCGGAGCCGTCATACCCATCTCTCAATTTCTGTTCTTTTGCTTCCACCTCATTCTCTCCGCTCAGTCCGTACCCAACTCCTCCCTCCCCACTACTGAAAAGTGAGGTCTGTTTGTGTTGATTTCGACTAATGAACTTTCAGTAGAGGAAGTCGTTGTGGGTGGTGGGGGAGGGGGAAGTCATAGAGATCGCCGCCATTGTGGCGGCGGCGGCTTGTGGAGAATAGGAACATGTCATCGTAAAGACTAAAATTTTACATGTCATGGTAAAGACTAAAATTTTACTTTCAATTTCAAACAGAATAATTAACCAAGAAATATTGTGTATTTTGAAGATGAGATTGTGGGGGGAAAGTGAGATTAACCCAAATAGCAAATCATTTTCCTCCATAAGCTTTGTTTGTATCTTTATTTGAACAATAAAAAAGAAGAGAAAGAAAAATAAATTGTATTTCCTTTAATGAAAGAAAATGAGAAAAAAAAATGCATTTTCTCTTTTTGTTCAGATATTGTAATTTAATTAAGAGGAAAATTTGATTTCCATTAAAATTAAAAATCATTTTGTCCATACTTGATTTTATTACTCCTATTAGTTGTGATAAAGAGGGCAAAAATATATTTTCTCACTCATTTCCACTCAATTCTCTTCGATTCTCTTCTATTTGGAGAGAAATCATCTCATTTCAATTCTCTCCATTTTAATTATTTTCTCTTTATTTCTCTTTATTTCCATTAAAACAGCAATAAAAAATTGATTTCATTTCATTTCTTTTCTCTTCATTTCCATCCAAACAAACAGGGCTAATTCTTGATATCTTTTGCATATGACGTGTGTACTCTGTAAAAAGAATTAATCTTAAGTTCGAATAGTCCTTAGAGAGCTCTTTTTCTATTGGTTGTCAATTTTGGTTTTTCAGTCCAAGTGTTTGCGTCAAGACTGGACATTCCTGTAAATGGAAATCACCAGTACTTTTCTTTAGAAGCAAACACTTGTACTGAAAACCCAGATTCAGAACCTGATAATGGTGAAGTTGAAAGTGTTGGAATGAATGATTTGGCTATCAAAAATTTGCCTGTGAAGACACTCAGTTGGTCATTTAGTAATGTGAACCATGCCTGTGCACAAACTCAAAACTGTGGACTAGCAGAACAGTTAATGCTACAGGTAATATGTTCTTATTGAGTTCCACTTTGTTGCATGCATGAAAACGATATATATTCTCCAATTCTTTATATTCTGCTTCACTGCATCCTTATGCTAATGTGTTTGACAGCGACAATTTAGGCTTTTAACATGAGGTAATTGCTTTTTGTTGTTGATTGAAGATAGCCCTTGCAAGCCTGAGACTAATGATTGACCAGGGTTTCTACGTTTGGCAATATACAGTTTGTGTGTGTGTGTGTGTGTTCTAGACGAGGGTTCATGCATGGTTTCCGCAATCTCATGATGCTCCTTGAATGCCAGAATAAATTATATCTTGGTAGTTGGTACAACAAGACTGCTAAAATTGTTGAACTTGGGGTGATTCACTTTTCTTTATCCTTCAGTAGAAACTAAACAATGCAATTTTGTTTTTGAAAATCTTAAGTTTAAAAGGTATGTGTGATGTTTCATGTTTGTGAGAAGTCCTTATTTCCTAGTTTGCTAATGTTTCGTGTGAACTTTAAGCTTTGCTGTTTGGCCATCTTTTACAGTCAAGAGTCAAGACTTTTATCTGCAAGACATTTTTATTGCTAGTTTTGTCTTACTATTCTCATGGTTTTTTTTTCCATTAATTTTGTTTACCGTCTGAACCAAGTCTCAATTTTGTGCAGATGCAAAAGCCGGGGGTGTGACCTTCATGTCATATCTATGATGGATTTATTGAAGCAATGGTTCGAGGTGAAGTTTTAGTGCAGGCATCGAAGTGGTTAATCGAGATAAGATCAAATGTCAGAAAACCTCCTCCTCCCCTATTTTATTGCTAACTTTGGTCATCTTTTGCCTACATGATTGATTTTTTTTTTCATGCTTCAACAGTTAAAGATGACACAGAAGATGTATTTAAAGCCCCATGACTCAACTCTTGCGGCCATTTCAATCGCTTGCAGCAAAGCTTTGGAGCTGCATTTAGTGGAAGCATTGCTTGGTCAAGTTTCTAATTGTTGAGTTTCTAGTTGTTCATGTCCACATCCTTATACCGCATTTCTAGCAGCATGTCTGATTGCATGTTCAAATCCGCCGTCTGGTTTCCATATGTTTAAAGTTCTTTAACACGTGAAACAGATTTCTTTTGAGAAGATACAGAAAAAGCACTCTCTATGCCATTGTGCTTGATGCATTTGTGGACAGTGATAAGACATTAATGTTGTTGATTATAGAATATTTTGTTTGGCATGAATCGACTCTGGTTTTGCATGATGGACTTTGGTTTCCTGAAAATCAACTAAAATGTGCAGGCTCAGGCTGATCCTGCCATTCGAATGTTGGCCAAAATGATACAATTGAATGTCCAACCTGATGGCGACAAATTTGCACTAAATGTGCGTCGACGTTTGACTTTCATCGCAAAATTTAGCATTGAAGTCATTGCCGATTTCATTTCAGATAGGGTCCATATTTGAGTATGAAAATCAGAAGCCTGTGTTTGGAGTTTTGAAGTCAGACAGCATCTTCTATGCTCGGCATTCTTTGTCCTTACTGGCGTCCCTCAGCTTTGGTTGCATGTTCAACTTCCAAAAATGCTTCCATGGAAAATGTGAACTGGTAGATGGAAAATGCAAGCACGTACATGCACATGTTTGCATTTTTTTTGCACTGTGAATTCTCCCTATGAACCGGGTAATCTGTTGCTGCTAAAAGAATAAAGGCTATGGGGATGATATTGCAAAAAAGGGTCTTCAGCACTGCCATTAATCCATGGTCAACTTGGTAACTTCTTGCCTTGCTTATTTGCTTATTGTTTAATCTCCGTAGAGTTGGCTTTTGAAATGTACTAAAATATGATTTCTAGATTGTTTCTTTAGCGACAAAACCTCTAATCTCCACACTTCTCAAATGGCAAGCAAATAATTTTCATCCTTAGCAAGGCCTACAGGCTTCAACTGAGAACAAAAACGGTATAAATTTCTAATCTATCTATATGGCCTAAATGGAGGCAGCGAGAAGTGCAAGAGCAATAGAGAAGTGTACAAAGACGACCAGAAATGGAAAAAATGATACTGGCAACAAAGTTTATATTATTCTTGTAATATCCCACCGGTTCCAAATAGATCCTTTGTAGCATTCTGTTCAGTCTCAATTTGATTATTGGATGTAGTGATGATGATTTAGTGTTTGGGATGATGATTAGATGTTTGATGATATTTTAGAGTGAATTAACACATGTGATCTCGGTGATGTTTGATTGGATTGAATGGAAAAAGCGGAAGAGATCAATTTGTGAAGAATCTGTCTTGGTATTCGACTAGTGGTTTGGATAGTTGATTAACGGGTAGTCAACTAGCGAAGAACATGCCTTAGTAGTCGACTCTCAAGGTTGGGTAGTCGACTAACGAGTCGCAGATCTATAAATACCGCATCCTGACTCATTTCGATTCACTCTAAACACTCTCAAATCTGTCCAAAGCACTCTCCCATTGCTTACCCATCACTCCTAGGCATCTATTGAGGTAAGATCGACCTTTCATTCCACTTATTAACTCATTTTTGTTCTTAAATCTAGCATTTCTTGTTTTAGGCCGAATTGAGCTAAGGTTTGGATTTTTGATGATTACTGTCAAAATGAATGTTAGAGAATGTTGGATTAAGGCTAGAAGAACATAGATTAAGCTTGAAATCATGATATTTGATGAGTTATTAAATGAACTATGGTTCAATTCAGATTTTTGAATATTTATGACGATTTTGAGTTATTTTGATGAAACCAATTATAGATTTGAGCTTTTGAGATTAATTAGAGTCAATGTAGGTGATTGGAAATGATTTTATAGGGTGAATCAAGAGTTGGACTTTTTGGGTAATTTTCTATCGAAGGGACCAAAATCATAATTTTCATGATTCTAAATAATTGGAGGACTAGACTTAATATTTTCTATATTTTGGGTTTAATTTGAAGTTCTGGATCGAGGACTAATTTGTACTTTTCAAATACTTTGAGGATCGACATTTAAATTTTGAAAAATTTAAGGACTAATCTATAATTTTTTGAGGTTAGGGATTAAAGTGTAATTTAGAAAAAATATAGGGAGTAAATTGTAATTTTACATTGAGGTTCGATTTTTAGAGATAAGGTTAAATATTCGGTCAAAATAGGTTTTCGAATGAAATTTGGGGTTTGGGTTCTGCATTTGCATATACATATCATATATTCAGTATTGTCACAGTTATTGCATCTAACCCCTTTGTAATAAATTCTATTTCAGTTCAATTTGATATCTGAGGTGGCTAGTCATCCACTGATGTCTATTATATGTTGAGCTATGTTATGTGATATCTATTTCTGGTCCGAGATTTGGATTATTGGCCCAGCGTCTAGGTGAGTGTGATGACAGTTTCAAACACATAGGTTGTGTCTTCTAAATCTTAAATGTTTTTTTATGTATCTGGAAATATTTTAAAATTTGACTAATTAATGGTTTGGCTAAATAATAATCTGAATTACGTGATAATTAAAATTCAGTATTTTGTTTCTAATATATGATATATTTAAATATTATATATGTATGTTTTCTGTAAAATAATTTTTGATCTACATGATCGTCTGCTATGTTATTATATATATAATTTTGATATGAGACGCTTATGCTATGTGGGTAGATGTAGCCTTTGGTATATCAATACACTATCAAGGCCTAGTTACCAAGGTGATATGGTAGCCATGTGTCCGACCAAACATATGTACTCTTACTTTGTTTCTGATTACTAGCATGGACCACACCTATTATATATCTATGTTTTTGGTCACATATTCATTATAGATTTATGATATTTGATATATATTTTTGTATGTATGACTGTTTGCTATATGTTTTGTTTGTGAATGATTTTGAAATGAATTTTAGAACTATTATTATACATTTAGTGTGTATATGTATATATATTTATATTTGCATGTGATATTTTCAAACTGTTTTTAAATTAGTTTATGTAAGGTCTCAAAGACCATTTGGAGTGTTATTTTCTCACTGAGTTTACTCACCATTCCAACATTTTTCAAGTACACTTTTAACATCAACAACGGTCCAATCTTTGATCTCAATGGGACAATTTATACTGTTAGTGAATGTCCTTTTGTTCGAACCTTGAGTTTGTTATGTATTAGAGCTCCACACCGGGTTGTTAATGGGTTATTGAGTATTTTGATAGTTTGGATATTTGTATTCATTTACTAACTCTTATTACTATTTTGGTATATTATATCTTATTATGATATATTGATATATTATTTATAGAATGTATGTTTTATTTATTTATATTTATTAAGAGTTAATAAATGTTTAAAAATGAATAAATTGAGTAGAATGCCTGAATCTCTAATGCTTGTGCGAGATGAGTCAGACTTTAATTTAATTCGTCTTATACACCGGTCATAGTCCGGTAATGAATCGTGATAATACTCCAAGTATGGAAGCAGAAGTGAAAAAGATTTCAAGAGAACATAGCAGGACTTGAGAAAAACTCTGCAAGAAATGGACATGGTCATTATGAAGTTGGGCGCATGGCTTTGGAAGAAGATTGCTAGAAACCCGGATAAAAGCCACATCATCTAAGAGTAAGAGAACAAATGGGAGAAACCACCACTGGATTTCCTTAAAAAAAACTGTGAATCTGTGATGCTTCATGGAAAACAACTGCTTGCGAGTTGGCAACGCTCCTGTTGCAAGGGAACTGGGAAGTACTGGATGGAATCACATCTATCAGAGACTCTCTTCATGGCTGATTGCAACGCTCCTGTTGCATGTAATTAACCTCTGGAATGCATCAGAGGAAAGGAATGAAATTAAAAAAGGCGTCTATTATGTCGCAAAGATGGAGGCGAGCTAAGAATCTGTGACTATAGGTGAGATTTTTTCTCCATTATTACGCAACTTGAAGGGTTATTTTTCTTTGTATGGTCGAGTGCATAATTATTGTTTCTTGAAAGATTTAATGGCAATACTGACAGTTTGACACAAATAGACCCAAAAATCTACTTTCATTTTTTTTAACCCAATATTATATTATGAGTCAAAATGTTTTTTTTTACGGGAGAGTCAAAATGTCTTGGATACAATGGAGAAGGGTAATACCACAAAAACGGATACCTGACAGTGAACTAGCCTTTCTGAACAAGATGGTCCATAAATGCTTTGTCTCAACTATGCACTATTTTAGAGTAAACCACCAATTTAGTGTGAGTTTTCAACTCCGCACCAAATTGATATTCTGTTACAGTGTTAGAGCATCTGCAACACATGCCAATTTGTAATAAACAGTACAAATTGTCATGAATATGGGTCGCTACAATGATCAGTGCAAATTTTATTTATTATTTTTGTTGATTTTCTCTTTTTTTCCTCTTTAATTGTATTAATTTTGAGTGTTAATTTATATTTTGATAGCTTTAATTTATGGTATATTTGTATTTTTATCAATCAATATATTCACTAAATTAAAATTAAATTAATAATTTAAATTGTTTAAAAATTATAATTAAATATGAAAAAAATTTAAAAATTGTACAAAACATATGCTCTACAAATTTAAAATATAAAAGCACAAACATTTGGATTACTGATAGTGGACAAATCCTGCATCAAAATATAATCTTTCTTAAATCTTTCTTTTGCTTCTTGTTTTCTTACTTTTTTAGCCAAACTTTGTTTTTTGAGTGCCAATCTTTCGGTGTTTGATCGTTCGAGTATTTTCTGTAGGTTTGTGGGTATATTCTTGTAGTTTATTGAGAGTTGATTTAACGTTATCATCAGTCTTTTTTAATGCTTTCGATTTTTTCACCACACAAGGTTATTGAGAAGAAAAGCCACCAATATAATCATCTAGATTAATTTGAAACGCAGACAAACTAGGAGATTCCATAGATTGGGAATCAGACGTGAGATTTTCTAACTCTGATGAAAGATAGTCCACGACATACTTGCGAGAAACGTTAACTTGTGGATTGACATCATCTTTAAACTTTTCAAAATGTCTAATTGTGTTCCAAACATGGTTAAACTCGAAACCATGTTTGTAGTTGGGATCTTCCATGAACAACATTTTTGCTCGATCTAACTGCGGATGAGTTCGAAATGTGAATAAAAATGTTCTTATGTATATAAATTAAAATGTATAAAATATTTCAGCTACTTACAATATCTTATTCTGATGCCCCGTTGGGATTCAAAAGCTCTACTTGTCGAATACATCCATTCAATTTCCTAGTGATATTCTCAATTGTTTGCATTCGTGATTGAAGGGATTTTAGGTACGCTGCTCCCATGAATCTTGTTTTCACTAATTGTATGTTTCTTTAACATGAGACCAAAAACGTTTTTCAGATTGATTTCTCGCCGTAATAGGGTATTGAGAAATATCAATATAGATTTGACATAACATTTGGTATTCTGCTGGAATATAGGCAGTATGCAAAGACATTTTGGAGAGAAAGATATTTTGGAAAATGTAGAAGATTGAGGTGAGATTTGAGAGAAAGCTGAGATGAGTTTTCAGACAAGGTTGAAGAGTTTATATAGAACGTAAATGAAATACATTTAGATAAATATGCCGAAGAAGAAGTATTTAGCGATGAGACAGGAAGCGTGTAGGAAAGATGTCGAACGTGCATTCAGAGTTCTATAGTCGCGATTTGCAATTGTTGTAGGCTCAACGCATTTTTGGAGGAAGAGTGTGCTACATTACATAATGTTTGCATGCATTATCATGCACAATATGATTGTTGAGGATGAATGTGCTCTTAACGCACAAATTATAAAAGCAAGAGAAACGACACCTCCAACAGTTGAAATCATTCAAGATGAAGATATTCGATTTCAACAATTTGCAGCTCGACATAAAAAAATCAGGGACAAGAAAGCTCACTATGCTTTACGCAATGCTTTAATTGAGCATTTATGGGAGCAATTTTCCAATTCAGAGGATTATTGAGATGAATATGTGATTATTTTTTCAATTATGCTGTACTTTTAGTATGTAGTTAAAACTTTTATGTGTGTATGTAGTTATAAATTTTAACAAATAAAAAATATATTTTTGTCCAATTTTATTTTATTTTAATTGTTGTATTACAAAAATATTTATGTTTAATATTTACGTATTATTAAAAATATCAAAATATTTTTTTTGACTAAAAGAATAAGTAAAATAATTAAATATAGGTATAAGTTGTTAAATAATAATTAAAAAAGGTATAGAGAGGAATATGTTTGAAATATTCTATTTGGCGTTAAAAAATAGAGTAGATGGTTAGATTGAATTTTACTGTATCTACTATATTTTGGTGTAAATTTATTGTATTTTAGTGTTTGTGGTTTTAGATGGCTTTACTCCTAATTTGGAGTAATACTGTAGCAACACCAATTTTGTTCTTTTGTGTTTTTCCCCTTCTTTTTTCTTTTTTGTATTTAAAATATTTTTTTTGTTTGAATTAATTATTTTTTGTTTTATTATTTTATTAATAATGTATTTATATTTTTAATTTATATTTACACTACATAAAAAAATAATTTCAATTATTAATTTAATTACTACATAAAAAGTGAAAATTTTAAATATATGATATAAAAAATTTTAAAAATTAAATATCAAGATTGAATTAAATTTTATTAGACATATATAATAAAAAATATTTTAGATTCAATTAATAATTTAATTTTTATAAATAATATTTAACATATAATAAATATGAGGTGTAAATTGTTTAAAAATAATAATAAAAAAAGAGGTATAGAGAAGAATATGTTTGGAATATTTGATTTGGTGTTAAAAATAGAGTAAGATAGTTGGAGAGATTTTTACTGTAACTGTTATTTTTTTCTGTAAATTTACTGTATTTTGGTGTTTGTAGTTAGAGATGACATTAGCAAAGTTGATGAATTCTACTGTCTTTCTATAAGAGAAGCATTTTTTTTTAGTTTCACTAAATAAATAATGCATATAGCTTACGATCTTGACTATTAATTCAATTTTTTGTACTCTGAGGAATTAAGATTGGAATTAATGGATAAAATCTGGCTCAATGGAGTCCTAGTAACAATGATATAGCTGATTATGCAGCCTAGTGAGAAAGAATGAATAATTTTTGCGCGTATCACAAATGGACATAAGACCTAATACATGTGAATCACTGAACTTGGTATCATTGTGCAATTTTCCCTCTAAGTTTGCGCACGTTTGCAGATCCTTTAAACTTGTTAAAACTACATCATATAACCCCTAATTTTTCTAAACGGTGTCACATAATCCCAAATGCGTTGACTTGGTAGTATCATTTCGTCTAAGATGTATTAAGCTACATTATCGCTTTTGGGATTATACGACATCGTTTGGTAAGTTTAAGAGGTTATGTAACGTCGTTTCGACAAGTTCAAATGGTCTGTAAACGCGCAAAAAGTTCGAATGAGAAATTGCCTCAACTTCTGGGGTACACGTGTATTAAGCCACATAACAACTACCGTAACTTATGGATGTTTAGCCACCTAATATCATTGTTATAATATTCAACAATACTTTAAATCAAACAAAAAAAAATTCCCTAACTAAATGACATCAATTTGTGCTGAATGATTAGCAAATTAAAGCCCTCGCAATTAATTTGGTTGATTTCAGAATGTTTTAGTCCCAGATAAAATTAAATATTAGCGATATCAACAGATATCCAACAGATTTGAACAAAAAAAAGAAGAGATCTAATGAATTCAATGCCAACCTTAGTCTAGAGATTTAAATTTAGATGTATGATTAAAGTTTGAATCATTAACTAAGTTCTATATAGATTCACATAACAAAGTTATAAGGGTTATGAAGATTTAGAGTGGTAGTCTGAACAAAGATTTTTACTTACTGTATATGTTGTATTTTTAATGTTTTAATTTAAATATTCTATTCTAAACTCATTATTGTATTTTTTCTGTGCTTTTTTAAGATCAATATTTAACTACCACTATAATTCTAAAATATAATCGCCCAACTATCGCAAAGTAACAAGTAGAACAATTTTAATATCGCCAAAAAAATAGAACAATTTTGGTGCACCAATAAGAAGACAAATTTTAAAATCAAATGAATGAGACTTATGTCGATACTATTGGAAAATAAATCCGTGCAACCCACGGGCATTGTACTAGTAGACTAGGAGTAACTTGAAAAGAATGTACTAGTTTTGATAACAAAAAGACAAAGCTAACAGTCCCGGGAGTATCATCAATTATTTTTTAATATAAATACATACTTTAAATTTTAATAGTCAATTTTATTATATAAAATAAGAAAAAATAAAATTATATAATAAAAAATTTAATCAAATATACTTAATTTTTTTTGATAAGTCGAATATATTTTTTAATACGTTATATATAACGATATTATTACGTACATATAGGTATAATTTTTAAGTGTAAAATAAAATATTACTACCATGAATATTCATAATAAAAGAGATATACTATACAGTAATAATATTCAGATAATAGTTTATCATAATCATAATTATTTAATTTTCTAAGAGATTGGGTCTGGTGGTAATCACTTAATGTTTACAGGTAAATGTTTCAAATTCGAATTTTGATAAAAGTAGGGGATAAATTAATTAATTTAGACTTTGTTCATCTCTCTACCTTTTAAAAAAATCATAATTGTTTAATTTAAATTTATTGATAAAAAAATTTGTTATGCTAATAGAGCTAAATACTTTTAATACTAAATATTGTTAAACACAAATAGAGATATTGTTAAATATAAATAAAAATAAATAATTATCTAAATAATTTTAAATCCAATGTCTAAGATATTAATTAGTTATGCTAATAAAGATAGATATTTTTATTGTCAGATATTGTTAAACACAAATAGAGATAAATATTTATTTAAATAAATACTTATTTGAATAATTTTTTTATTAATTATCTAATAATTATAGTAATTTAGAATTGAATAAATGAATAAAAATATTCAAAAAGTTTTTCTTACATCACATTTATGAGTGTTATGATTCTCAACAAGGAACCATATCTCGATGAACCGAATCCCAACTGCAAGTTTCTTAACATGACTTAGCTTTCCCACAAAACACTCGAACATCCTCTTATATAGTGTTTTGTGAAAAATTGGGAGTTAGGAGAAAAAAAATAGGGAGGAGTTTTGTGAAAGTTGAGCCGGGAGAAGAAATTAAAGAGTGGGGAAATAGAGTTCATTCATATCATTCTATAGAGAAAGTGAAAAAAAACTTAAAATGTAAAAAGAAAAATTAAAGCTATGTTATTCTCGAACGTTTAAATCAACTGACAGGAGTTATTACAGTTTAACTAGAAGTCTCGAGTTTGAACTCTGAAAATACAACAATATGGTGGTAGGGATCCTATCATTTGAGGTACCTATCAAACTTCCAAATTGAGATTAATCTAGACCTGTTAAATCTTCTCAGTTTGATGTGGGACAACACTAGATACCGGGTAAAAAAATAAAGTTATATTTAGTTTAGAAAGCAGTTTTCTCTTTTTTATTTTTATTTTTTTGGTTTTGTTTCTATTTTTTAAAAAATTAAAACGTTTACAAAATATGTTTGCTAATAAAAGAATTGATTTTTTTTATTTTTTCATCTCTATTTTCTAATTTTTTAAAAAATAATGATTTTTTCCCAACCAAACAACCTCTAAAATTTGTCAACAAAAACATATGCATAAATTTGTAAAAAAATAAAATAAAGAACCAGTGAGCAGTGAAATTTCCTCTTTAAAAAATCCAAATTAATTCCTTGATTTTTTAGATGAAATTGGAGATTTTTCAAAACCGTCTTGACCCGACCCATGAACAACCCTATTGAGGACATAATTGACGGAAGAAAATATTTATTGAAAGAAAAAAACCAGGACCAAACTACACGTCTTTCGAGTGAGAAAGATCAAGTGAACTCGGGTCCACATATCAGCTCGGCATCATTCAATTATGCGGAGGTCAAACACATCCTTTTAGAAAATAGTCCACCAAGTTGACGTCTCAGATTGGTTGTTACCTCATCACTTCTTATTCCCACTTTACCCCCATTATTGGACATCCCGCCGCCAGAACAGAACATTCAAAAAGATGGCAATTTAGTCATTCCGCACCCAGCCGTCGCAGCCCACGTTTCGCGGGTTAAACACAAAATTTCTGGCGGGAAACACCCCACCAAATTTCAAGAATTAGGGTTTAGTTTGGCGCCAATAGAAAATGACGGGCAGCTCGGGCAGGATCCAAAATATGGCCAAAACCGCGTGGAATAGAAAAGAAAATTATGAATAAAAAAACACAAAATTTAATTAAGAAAGAAAGTCAATTGGGGCAAGCAAAAAAAATGGAACGGAAGTCGATAATTGATTGGAATGTCTTTTTTTTTTAAAAAAAAAAGAAAATAAAACAAGAAAGCTTAATTTTTAAGGAATATAATTATAAATTCATTAATTGTTTTTGTTGTTTGAAAAAAATAAACTTTAGAATCTTCTTTGTATTCTTACTTTGGATTCTTTAGGAGGGCCATGTCATGTTTGCATGTCTAAAATGAACCATTCACTCTCTCCTTTATTTCATGCATTGGATTCCTGTTTTTCTTTTATCAACTTTTCTTTGTTCATTATTATCCAAATCTCCCAATTATATCGACCCTGACATTCCCTATTATTTGTGCCTAGTTTAGCGTGAATGGAATGTCAAATAAGTCAAATATTTTGTACTAGATGAAGGGAAATACGAGTTACTCTGCGATTCCATGTGAGGGTAAGCCCTAGGACGACGATATCTTGATGAAAAATGTGAGAGAATATATACGTTGTAGCTTGGAATTATTAGCTATGTTGGATACAGCCGTACACCCTATGGATATTACCCGCTTCTTACTTTCAATTATGTGGAATTGTATTGTTGAATAATTATGGTGCCAATGTTTGGCCGAACCCATAAATAGCTCCTGAACTTGTAATTTTTTTAATAAATCCTTAAACTTATTAATTTCACCTTATTAAGAATAATTTTATTAAATTAATTACGTAAGCTAACGGTATTAAAAAAAGTTAAGACTAAACACATAAGTAAGTCCTCCAACTTATAATTTGTTCCCTTCAAGCTCTTCTTGTACACACATATATTTAATTATTTCACTTATTTTTTCAACAAGAAATATATTTGATAACATATAAAATATTAAACATAAATATTTTGATATATTTAATAGCATATAAATATTAATTATTATTTTACTTATTCTTTCAAAAAAATATTTTGATATATTTTAATTGTAAATTCAATTTTACTATAGTAGAATATTTTTATTTATATTAAATTACATTGATATGAATGT
>CAODLS011371012.1:0-20058 GCA_948243855.1 Flueggea neowawraea | reverse complement strand
GGTGTAGTTTCTCTTAACTTTGTGCTTGATGAATTCTTTCAAGGCGAGGGGTTGACACTATCCATGCCCCATACTCGAAGAGTCACGAAATGACAAGGGACCTAATTGCACAGTAATCTTTTATGATAGGCATAAGTCGCTTCACGATAACTCTTGTTCACTTAGGCGTATGATGGCTAGTTAGGGTCCAATCTTACCAAGTAATTTAGGAGTCAAATCCTAGGTTATTACCCTCGTGAATGAGGGCCTAGAGGTTAACACACAATAACACGTTGTAAGATTAACGTTAATCATAAGATGAATAATGTTTAAGTGAGCAATCCTAGTTTGACTAGTGTTCCTATTTTGACTCATAGATGAATATTGTTGAAGAAGCGACCTAAATGTATAGGATACCTTAAGATGATACCTAATTAATTTAGAAACCTGAAAATCTCATTTCATATGTGAGTCCTAGTTTGAATAGAATTCCTAATCGAAATGAGAGTCCTAGTATAACTAGGATGAGTTCTGAAATGGAAACTAATGATCACCTTATGTTTCAATGAAACTAATCTTAACACTTGAATCATTCTGAATGTTTTCTAAGGAAATTAGGATGCCTAATTATGGTAGGATTCCTATTATAAATAGGATTTGAGAAACGACAAAACTAGTTCGACTAGTTTATGTCGGTACTAAGGGTTTAGAGCGCAATAATGAGTAGTCCTAATTTGATCAGTACATCTCAGGATGAGTCCTAATTAAATTAGGATTCTTCAAATTTATTTAATTATTGGATAATTAGATAAAACACAAATCCTTGTTGGACTTGGATATATGTTGCAGCGGTCTTGCATATATTACGCATTTGATTGTTTAATGGGTAGAAGCTCAAAACCCACTAAGGCCAAGTTAATTGGGGTTAATTAATCCCATTACTAGTGTGATAATGAGTTTAATTTTCTGCCAACAAATAGGTTTTGGTGGTTCATAATGAGTTCTAAAAGGATTTGGAATATCTTCCTACAAGGTAGGAATATATCTCACTTGATGTATACCTGATTCATGGAGATATTGTATGAGGTGTTTAGCAAACCCTAACCCTATTTGGACTAGGGTATTTAAGGGTATTTTAAGTGAAATTTTGGAAGCCTAAGTCGTGCATAGGGAGAGCAAAACGTTGCATCCTTTGTTGCCCTTCTTCTTGCCAAAATCTCTAAACACCTAGCTCCAAAAAAATGTTCATAGCAGACCGATTCGAACCCTATCCTGAGCCATAAACTTCTAACCATGATTGTGGACTAAAGTGGTGTGGATAATCATACTTTTGGTGTTGCATAGTGGCTGACCGAAAATAAATGGATCAATAAGTTTGTGACTCGATAGTGTTCTTCACAGTTATTTGATGTATTTACAAGGTAAAAAGTTGCAGCTCCTTCTTTGTTACATGTATCAATTGTTTGCATGGATCTTGGAATTTGGAAATGTGTAAAATTTTTAAAAATTTCACATCATTTTTCCTACACGTTATCCAACAACAACTGTGTTTCGAATGCTAGCATATTGTTTTTGTTGAACAGTTTTGGTCAACATGTAAATTTCTTCTAAGTTTTGATGATTTAACAAAACATTTAAAATAGTTAAGCTACGCAAGTTATATAACCCTCTAAGCGCAATAATGATTGATCTAAGCACTTTGTGCCATGATCAATGCACGTTGATCATGCTAGAGGCATTATGGGTTTTCAAGATTAGATACTATGCACGTAAAAGGGGATACAAGTCATGTAGACCAGATGCAATGCACATAGAAGGCAAATGTAGTGCACGTAGATGTGTTGTATCAGGAGGCATAATGGTCCAGGATTTTGTTATGCACGTAGAGGAGACCTCAAGGCATGTTGATGAGATGCAATACTCTCTGGTATGAGAGTGTAATCATACTACGTACGCAGAAGAATGCTCTAAGCACGTAGATGAGATTGAGATGCAAACTGAAGAGGTCTCACAAGATAAGTCAAAACCACATTTTTTTCTTTGTGCAATGCTCGTTGAAGAGTAAAGGTGACATATTTGAGAATTCAGTATACACATGTAAGAACTCATGCTAAGTGTGTAGATGGGGCAGGTTTAGAAACTAACAAACTCGATACACGCATCGGCAATTTAAATTTGAATATTCTCTGACATAGTCACGTGATCAAAGCAACACATGTGGATAGCGCATAGAACTCATGTTGAACGCATGTGGAAGACATACAAAGCAGAAAAATGGCAATTTGTTTCAGGCAGAAGCTATTGGACTCAAAGCAAGGCACGCTGGAGACAATCAAAGTGTACAAAACTCTGATGGATGCATGTATTACGCATATAGTACTTATGACATGCACGTAGAATGGATTGAAGTCATTAAAAACAAAATTCAATTCTGAATCACAATGGAAACCTCAGAATTTGCAACGGTTAATTTTTTTAGGTTGCTTATAAATAGACCTTTCTATGAAGAGAGAAATGTACGGACATTATTGAGAGAGTGCCCAAACTTTTCCAATTTGATTCTTGATTTTCTCTCTCTTATTGTTCTTCATTTTCTTGTACCAACTGAGTTTTGAGTTGCTATCTGCTTACTGGGTTGGTGTGAGATTTTGTTTTAAATTGGGAATCCACTTGTAATCAAGTTTTGGTGTTAAGCTTGAAGGGTAGCATATGCTTGTCTTGTTTGGTTCCTTGAAAAAACAAGAGATGTATTGGTTTTCTTGTTTTAGCTAGTTAAAAACAAGGTGTATGTAACACCCCGTTCAATTGTTAGATGGATTTTTAGTGAATTCATAATTTTTTGAGGAAAGAGCATGTTACTCGAGTAAAAGAAGTATTACTTGAGCAATATGAAGCCTTAATACCTCGAGTGAAGGATAAAATCACTTGAGGGAGTGTGGATTTATTTCTTCTTCCAGAAGCTTAGCTCACTCGAGTACGATTTGGTGTTACTCGAGTGAGAGGAGATTCGGTTTACTCGAGTAACACAATGAGTTACTCGAGTAATCTAAGTCTTATTTTTTGTGTGAGGCATGTCTTACTCGAGTAAACATTTTTCTTGAGTAAGCATTGTTTCTGTGTGAATTGGTGGTAGTCGGTTATTGAGCTTAAAAAAGTTTTTGCTTTGTTTTGTCCAACATTTCACACCCGAAACACCTCTTCTGAAACCAAGAAACGTTCTTCTTCTGTTCTATTTGTTTCTTTGTCCAATTCTTCAAGGTTTCAAGGTAAGATTTCTTCTATAGCTTAGTTCTTGCTTCTAGTTCATGTAGGAAGCTTTATAATTTGATTTTTATTGTCGAAAATGAATGGTGACAAACATGATATGATTCTAAGGTTATGTATGTAGATGAAATGAATGAAGTTAGGTTGGTTGATAATAAGTTAAGGTTAGTTTGGCGTTGAAACATTTGAGGATCGAAAGGAAGATTGGCTGTTTGAAGGGGTTACTCGAGTAACACAATTTGGTTACTCTAGTAATAGAGGCCGCGGTTCACTCGAGTAAACCAGAAAGATTACTCGAGTGAAACTGAGGTTCAATCACTTGAGTAAGAATTTTTATTACTCGAGGAAGGATGACTAAAACTGATATTTTGCATAATTGAGGTCTAATTTGATATTCTGTATATTTGAGGACTTATTTGTAATTTTTAAATACTTTGAGGACTATTCTATAATTTTACGTAGAGTTTGATTTTCAAAATGAGAATGTTAGATCTTTGATTAAAATAGGATTTTTGTCATCGTCAGGGTTTGAGTATGCATTTGCATTCATACATACTCTGCATTACCACAAATACCATATTTGATTCTATTGTGATTTGTTTCTATTTTAGCTTTGTTCGACTTCTGAGGTGATCAGCCATTCACCGGTGGACCGTGAGTTGGATTATTTGCTCGGTGTTCAGGTGATTGCGATGGCAGGTTCAGACACATCAGCGTCTTCTGAATCCTATACGATTTTTCTATGTTTGACCTATGCATGTCTAAAATTATTAATGGTCTGAAAATAATAAAATCTAATCTACGTGAAATCTTTGATATGGAAATGTGTTTTGGAGATCAATATGTTTTCTGAAATAAATTTTTCGTATGGATTTAAGAGTGTTTTCTGAGTTAAGTATAGTTTTTGTACTAAGTATTTGGTTTTTGAAATTTATTATGTTTTCTGTAATAATTTTTTCGTCTGAATATAAGTATATTTTCTGAGATAAAAGTTCTGTTCAATATTTAAAAATATTTCATATTCAGTATTTCGTTATGAAAATAATATTATGTATTATGTTCTTGATGTATATATTTAAATATATATATATATATATATATATATATTGTAAAATAGTTTCTAATTTGTATGCTTGTCTGCTATTATTATTTATTTTTATAATATTCTGATATGGACACCTAGCTACGGGGTACGTAGCCTGTGGTATACCACAATGCTATGGCAAGGCTCAATTATTAGGGTTGGTGGTAACCGTGTGTAACGCGTAGACACACGTGATATTTTGTATGATGGCTTAATCTACATTATTTATTTTTTGTCTGTATCTGGTCCTATTATCTAATTCTGTTATATACATTTAGAAATACCGCACATGTATACATACACATATAATAATATACATCCTATATACATAATAATTTCCAAAAAAAACATTTTCGAATTGTCTGACTGTATGTTATTTGCTCTGAATGCGAACGTTTTGGGAAATTGTTTTGGAAATTATCATGTATATAAGATGTATATTATTATATGCGTATGTATACGTATGCAATATTTCTGAACTGTTTTTAAAACTGTTTATGTGATGTCTCGAAGGCAATCTGGAACCCTCTCCCCTTTAACATTTTTCAGGTTGTCTTAACTTTTGTCAATAGTGAGGATTTTTTGTTCAACAGTGAGTACCCTTTTTGTTCGGGCCTAGTTTCTATGGATATGTTAGTTGCTCCACACTAGATTATGTGTGGATTATGGATATGTATTTGCTATTGTTTTGTCTTTAAATAATTTTATTCATAATTATTTATTCTGTATTATTATATTTATGATTTTGTTTTAATATTAAAGAATATTACTTTTTGTTTAAAACTTTATATTTGTTAAAATATTTTAATATGGCTAATAAGTCATTTAATAATAAGAATTTGGATATGAGTTATATACTCTGAGGCTTGTGCGAAATGGGTTGGGCGTATGGTTCGGAATGTCTTGTACGTTGGTCATGGTCCAGTAACGGGTCGTGACAGTGTAAAGGTTGCTTGTGAACCTAAAAAACAAGAGGTGCAAACTGTTTGCCTCCATCCGCAAGTGAGGAGTTCTTAGTGGATTCAAAACTCTCTAGTGAGCTAGAGGAGTAGACATAGGTCAAGGAGGACCGAACCACTATAAATCTGAACTTTGTTTTCCTGATTCTTCATCTCTTTAATTTCATTGTATTGTGGTTGTGTTTTGGATTGATCTTTTTTTTTTGTTTTGTAAAGTGTTAAAGTTTTCAAATGTTTTAAATTTCAAGCAAAAATCCAATTCACCCCCTCTTGGATTGCCATATTGGGCTTACAATTTGGTATCAGAGCTAAGTGCTCAAACTTTGAAGTTTAATCACCTTGAGTTGAAGATCCAAAATGACATCCTTGGGAGATATGTCAAGATATGAAGGATTAACTATTAATTGTGCCCCTTTCTTTGATGGCACCGAATATGTGTATTGGAAGAAAATGACGATGGTGTTTCTCAAATGTTATTGGAGATGCCATAAAAGGAGTCATCACTATGTCCTCATTGCAACACATTGCCAAATTTGCTTTGATTCCTCAAATGGTTCCAAAGAACATCAATGAAGCTTTGGATGATGAGTATTGGGTTCTATCTTTGCAAGAAGAGTTAAGCCAATTTGAGAGAAATGATGTGTGAGAGTTGGTCCCATGGTCGGATGATTGCAATGTGATAGGTACCAATTGGGTACACAAAAATAAAAAGGATGAAGGAGGCAAAACGGTGAAGAATAAATCAAGGATTGTGGCTCAAAGATATTTGCAAGAAGAGGGCATTGATTTTTAAGAATCCTTTGCAATTATGGCAAGATTGGAAGCGATAAGGATCATATGTGCCTATGCTTGTTACAAGAACTTCAAGTTATACAAAATGGATATGAAGAGTGCTTTTCTGAATGGATTAATCAAGGAAGAGGTGTATGTGGAACAACCCCCTAGATTTGAAGATTCACCTCTCCCAAACCATATCTACAAGTTGAAGAAGGCTCTGTATGGGTTAAAGCAAGCTCCTAGGGCTTGGTATGGGAGGTTGGGCCAATATCCACTAGACAATGGTTTTAAAAGAGGTAAAGTTGATAATACTTTGTTCATTAAAGAAAAAGGTGATGATCTATTATTAGTGCAAATTTATGTTGATGATATTATATTTGGTGCTACTAATGAATTTTTGTGTGATGAGTTTTCCAAATTAATGCAAAAGGAGTTTGAGATGAGCATGATGGAGAGTTAAATTACTTCCTTGGACTGCAAATCAAGCAAATGAAGGACGAAATATTCATTAATCAAGGCAAATACATCACTAATTGATGAAAAAGTATGGAATGGAGAATGTCAAAGTCTATCCCAACTCCAATGATCATAACAACGAAACTCACCAAAGATGAGTAAGGTAAAGAAGTGGATGAGAAGCTATATACAGGTATGATTGGCTCCCTTATTTATCTAACTAGTTGTAGGCTAGATATTTTGTTTAGTGTATGCTTGTGTGCTAGATTTCAATCATGTCCTAGAGAGTCTCATTTAAAAGCGGTGAAAAGGGTTTTTATGTACTTGATTGGAACCAAGAATGTTGGCCTTTGGTATCCCAAAAATGATTGCTTTGATCTTAATGCTTATAATGATGTTGATCATGCATGAAGCCAATTGGATATGAAAAGTACTTCGGGTACTTGCCAATTCTTGGGAAACACACTCGTGTCTTGGTTTTCTGAGAAAAAAATTGTATTGCATTATCCACTGTTGAATCTGAATATGTAGCAGCTAGTAGTTATGTAGCACAACAACTTTTAGATTTTAAAATTGAACTTTCAAAAATCCCTATCAAGTATGACAATACAAGTGCCATCAATATTTGTAAAAATATCATTCAACATTCTAGCATCAAGCATATTGACATTAAGCATCAATTCATTAGAGATCATATTCTCAAGGGAGACATTGAACTTGAATTTGTTCCAACAACTGATTAGCTTGCTGATATTTTCACAAAACCCCTTAATGAAAAGCATTTTATCTCCATTTGTAGGCACATTAGAATGTTTGACTTGAATGGATTTTGATTGATTGAATCTGTGCAAATTTTATGTTCTTTTTCATTCATTCATACATACATATTGAAGTGATCCATATGGCAAATGAAGTCACTGAGGTTGAAAGGAACAAGGTTGTAAGTTTTGGAATCTGTAAGTAAACTACGCGCGTTAAGGATGGTATAGCGTACGTAGATGAAGGCTTGATGTGTTCTGGGTTTATCCGTTTTGGCTACTATGTGTTTTGCAAAGATGATGTGTACATAGATCTTCATGACTTTTCGGTGGAAGAAATTCTGGGTTTGTGCTACACACTTTGGATAAGTTGTAAGCATGTATATCGTCACGGTTGACTACTGGAATTTTACTATGTTTATGCTACAAACGTTAATGGTGTGTTGTGCACTTTGTCAAGGATGAAAATATTTCTGAGTATAAGGTATGATGATTCTATGTCCTTTGTATGTGGATCAAAGGATGTAGTGTGTTTGAGGCATTGGTTTTAAAGTGGTTGGTATTACATAAGGTTTGTAGCATTTATATAGAGCTTTGTTTGAAGGGTTACATTTAATAACCAAAGCATATTGTGTTCAAGATGGAGGATGGATCTAAGTGCGTAGATATGAAGAAAGCATGTAGATGCCATTTTTTCTCTTTTGTGCATGTAGAACCTGGTGTTGTTTACGTAGAGCTTTAAACCCCTCTCTAAACAGTTTCAGCCCCAAAATTTTTGAAGCCATTTATGTGCACGTTGATAGGTTTTCCAAGTACTTAGGTCTTCACCTACCCTTTATTAACGTACATGGAAGGCATATCACATGTGTAGATGGTTTAAAACTGCTTAAAACCCCAAAATCAATGTTTCCCTATCAGTTTTCGATTTCAAATTCCTAAACCAAAATTAGTCCTGCTCATACTTTTTCCACAAAATAAAACCTCTATCTCACTCAGAAACAAAACCAAAAACACTCTCAAACACCCTCCAACTCAATTTCTCTTAGATTTCCCACGAATCTATAACCCTAACACACTTTCTATCTCTAAACTCTCACGTAGTAGTTCTCTTTCTCTATTTAAATGGCACCAAAGAATAAGAGTAAAATTCTCAAGAAGAAAGATCATGATGTGAATGTCTCCGAGAAGGGAGAATCATCCAGAGGTGTGAAGAGACCACGAAGTGCACGAGAACAACCTGTATATACAAAATCAGGTATCCCAATTTCTTCTCCCTCTAAAAAAATAAAAAGAAGAAGGTATAATTATTGAAGAGGAGTTTTATTTTCACGGGTTTAAGGATATTAAAGCTTCTAGATTGTATAAACATTTAGCAAGGGCTGAATTTAAGGATTCAATTGTGTTTGATTTTAGGTCCTTGAATGAAGGAGGATTGGAAATTGATGAGGATTTTCGTAGATTTGGGATTAGAGATTTTTATGTTGTAGGTGATGATTATTACCCATAATTAGTTAAGGAATTTTATGAAAATACTCGGTCCTAATAGAAATGGCAATCAAATAGGGGGTGAATTGGATTTATAAAGAGTTTGAAAACTTTGTTGAAAATATTTATTGAAAAACTTTTTCAATTAAAACAAATAACAAAGTTAAATGCGGAAGCTAAAGAAAAACCAATTCACAAACAATGTAAAGAAAGTATGAAGCAAAATAAAGAGAGTAGGGAGAGAGAAATCAAAGTCAAATATTTATAGCGGTTTAGTCCTCTTGACCTACGTTCAGTCATTGAGATCCACTCAATAATTTCAATCCACTAACTCCTCACTTCTAAGTGGAAGGAAAGCATTTACACCACTTGTTTTTGCTTTCTCAACAAGCAAACTATTATACCTTATTTTCGCGGGCTCAACAAGAAAAATGTTTCCCTAGTTTTTGCGAGCTCAACTAGAAAATAATTCACAACTTGTTTTAAGGACAAAACAAGCAAACCAAAAACTCTAGTTTTCTAAGGCTCATTAGAAAACCTATCTACCCCAAGCAAGTAACCTTGCTTGATACAAAATCAACCAATGGTATATCAGTTGTAAGCTCATACAAACCCAACTATAAGATTGCAAGTAAATAGCTTAAATGGGTTATAAAGATGGAGAAGAGAGAAATTAGATAGAAGTCTTAGCAAAGGTCTCTCTTTTTTCTCTTCTAATGTAGGACGTCTATTTATAGTCACTCTTCAGAACATAGCTGTTGGAGCCTTGAAGTAGCCATTGGAAACAAATATAATTTTTGTCCTTAGCTGACATCACTTGTACTACGTACGTTATACATTATCTATGTGCGTAGTACCATGTTCCAACTGAGTTCTATGTGACTTGATCTTCCTTGTACGTGCATTGCAAGAACTCCAGTTTGCCACTACCTTGAATAGATTGGCATCTACGTGCCTCATACTTATTCTACGCAGAGGTCTCTCTTTTTTCTCTTCTGATGTAGGACGTTTATTTATAGTCACTCTTAAGAATATAACTGTTGGAGCCTTGAAGTAGCCGTTGGAAACAAATAGAATTTTTGTCCTCAGCTGACGTCACCTGTACTACGTGCATTATACATCATCTACGTGCATAGTACCATGTTCCAACTGAGTTCTATGTGACTTGATCTTCCTTGTACGTGCATTGCAAGAACTTCAGTTTGCCACTACCTTGAATAGATTGGCATCTATGTGCCTTGTACTTATTCTAAGTGCATAGTATCAGGATCTATGTAAATTGTACCACATACTGTGTGCATTGAACTGACTTACTACATGCACAATATCCTCTTCTACGTGCATAGACAACTTCATTCATGATTGCACCATTGATTCTTCACGTGACTTTGCCAGCTGTGTCAGAGAATATTCAAATTCAAATCTCGAGAAGCATCTTGTATTTGTCTCACAGTCCAACTCATCCAGTTCTACGTGCTTAGAATATGAAATTTTGACGTATTCTGATATGTCACCAAATATTCTCCTTTTTAAAGTATGACACATCTCAATAGAAATTGCTGCCTTCTGGAGTTAGCTGTCATACTCGTCTACGAGCTTAGTATTCCTTACTACGTGCATAGTAAGTCTCTTTCAAAGCTTACATCTTTTCTCTTCTATGCGCATTCTACTACTCCTCAACATAACATTATCACCAGTCATTTTAGCTCATCTAGATATTCATTCGTCTACGCACGTTGTACCTTCTTCTACATGCGTATATCAACATTTGATCCTTACTGCATTTTGGATCAATACTTCTACGAGCACTACAACGCCTTCTACGCCCATAACACCTGGTCTAAGTGACTTGTATCCTCTTTTAAGTGCTTTATAGCCAGTTATCAGCAAGTCTGCAACTTTGCACCTCTTCATGGATGTTTTATATTTATATCATCAAAACTGAACTCAACATTTTATGCAAATACTAGATTATGGAAGAACAAGAATGAAGAATATGTGCTTAGTTATGGATATGTTGGAGTCACTAATGGAGTGAATGGTGTGGACATGATGATTGATGAAAATTTTTTGAATAAATTGTTTAAATTGCCGAAGGATGGATGTGTAGTGAGAAGAGAAAAAGGAGGTGTTTGATGAGATGCTCATTGCCGAAGATGCTCAAATGGTGGTGGTAGACTTTGATGAGATAAAGAAGTATATGTTTTATAAAGATGGTGTAGTTACAGTTGAAATAGAGTTCTTGACCAAATTGATTTTTGTAAAAAATGGAAGATAATGCATCTTGCTTTCACCAAGATTTTGTAACCAAAATATCATACTCAGTCACCAATGACCAATCAAGGTGTAATCTCTATGTATTTATTGATGAAGGAGATAAGGATTAACTTTGCATGTGTAGTGTTTGAATAGATGCTAGAGAAGGTAAAGAACCTTAACCTGCCCACATTCAAGGTGAAGGATAGGCAAAGAAGGGAAAACATGTCATCTGCTAGTCACCTCATAAATATCTTCAAACACTTCAAAGTAAATCTTGAAGGATTCAAGTCTTACCAAGTGTTGGAATCGACGAAAATCATAATTAAATCCCTCAAAGTCATGAAGCTGTACAAAACATTAGGAAGAGGTTAAATGCCAAAGTGAATTGGATTTTTAGCAAGCTAAATACTTTGTTGAAAATCTTTTGCTAAATAAAACAAATAACAAAGTTCTTTCAAACTAAAATCAAAGTCAAATGTGGAAGCAACTTAAAACCAAAGATCCAATCCACATACACAATAGTATAAATTGAATGCAAATGCAAAGCAAGTAAGAGAGAGTAAGGAAAGAGAGCACAAATTTAATTTATAGTGATTCGGTCCTCTTGACCTACGTCAACTCCTCTAGATTCACTAGAGAATTTCAATTCAATATCTTCCTCACTTTCGGGTGGAGGGAAACCATTTACACTACTTGTTTTTTCAGGATCAACAAGCAAATCATAACACCTTGTTTTTGCAGGCTCAACAAGAAAACTGTTCCCACTTGTTTTCAGGACAAAACAAGTAAACCAACCTTTAGTTTTCTAAGGCTTACTAGCAACCACTCTTATTTTTATAAGGCACAACAAGAAAACCTATCTACCCCAAACAAATAACCTTGCTTGATACAAAATCAATTTAGAATAACAGATTAAGGCTCACACCAACCCAGAAATAAGATTTCAAGTAAGTAGCTCAAATGGGTTAGAACGATAGAAATGAGAGAGAAAATGAATAGTAACTTTAGCAAAGGTCTCTCTCATTTTCTATTTTGAGCTAGGATGACTATTTATAGCCACTCTATAAAATACTACCATTGGATGCCTTGAAGTAGCCG
The DNA here is from genome assembly GCA_948243855.1 of Flueggea neowawraea. NCBI lineage: Eukaryota > Viridiplantae > Streptophyta > Magnoliopsida > Malpighiales > Phyllanthaceae > Flueggea > Flueggea neowawraea. The sequence goes on along the minus strand of CAODLS011371012.1, from coordinate 7,939 downwards.
TTGTGAGAGAGTGAAAAATTTTGATTTAAATGACGTCAGTCTGTGCAACGTGCATTCTATAGGTTCATCGCACGTAGTATGTTTTATCACAGTGATACTGCGTGACTTGTTCTTCATCAATATGCATTGTACATGTATCGGTAGCTACTGCCTGGAAAGCCACCAAACACAACATGTCTTGTGTCTCTGTTATAAATATTGATCATGCCTTCACGTGCGTTGATCATAACATCTTTAGCATGCAACGTGCATTATCGTCTCCAAATTAAAATCCCGAGAAGCATCTTGGCTTTGTTTCATCTACCATTCGTAAACGTGCGCAACACCATCTTAACATGCATTGATGGTTTTTCTCCTAAGGTGGTTCATTTGCTCTTCAATGTGCATTATATTAAGAATGTACGTTCCATCGACTCTGTCTCACAAGTTTTCTTTAGCTTCAATGTGCTTTGGTCTTCAACGTGCTTTGTAATTCATACAAGGTACGTAGTATACTTGTGCCTCCAATTCAGAATCTATTTCAAACATTCAATGTGACTTGAACTAGGCACAAAGTACACAACACCACTTCTGATTTAAGCTATTTTCAGAGTGTGACACGTGAGCGTGCGCTGCATCTGGTACAACGTGCATTGTGATGAATCTGGAAAACTTATAACTTCATCATCTTGATCAATGTTCATTGCATCATGTCAAATGTGTGTTGATCATGGCACAAAGTGCTTAGACGATTGTAGAACGTGCATTGCTTAACTATTTCAATAGTTTTGTTAGAATTATCAAAACTTAGAAGAAATTTCCATGTTAACCAAACTTGGTGCAACAGTAGAATTGCCAAGATTGAAAAAGAATTGGAGGAATTCAAAGCTAATACTAAGGCCAACTTTGAGACAATGATTAATTTGTGCCACAAAAATTACAATATGTTGGAGAGTCTCAATCTAGTATGCAATCTGATAGGGTTAAACCAAGAGCATCAGATATTCCTTCAAATTTTTGAGGCCCTCAAGAAGAGCCAAAAGCTAAGATAGCCAAATACATAGAGAATGAAAAAGTAATGGAGATGGCAAGAAATATTATTGAGGATTTAAGAGAAATTATTATGGAAGTGAATGCTGAAACCACACATTTAGAGTAGACAGAATCTGAAAGGGACGCAGAGGTTGTACCTCAAGTAGAAGTTGAGCCACTAGTTCAGGGTCCTCCACCTCCTTAAATAGTTCAAATTGAGGATTCTGAGGAAGAACAAGGTGAAGAATTCATTGTAAAAAGAAGTTATCTTGAGAATTTTGAAGTTAAAGAAGTCCCTGATGCAACTATTGTTGGAAGATGCGTAGATGTTTGTGTGGAAGAAATAGCTCAACAAGTTTCTAACAACCTTATCAAGGAAGTAACAGAAGAGGTTCTAGCTGAATCCATTGATCTGAACTTAAATGAGCCTGTTCCGGATCCAACTTCACATGATTGACATTCAATAGCATATGATCCACATTTTGTTATACATACATATGTGGCATCATACATTTTGCTTTAATATGTGATTATGTGTGTATGTTTCTCTCAATGAAATTTATCTTTTGTCATGAATTTCTGTTTTGATATCTTTTTGATATATGCGCTAATATTTCTACCATTTTGATATTAACAAAAAAAGGAAGAAATCATGTAGAGTTTGTTGCGTTAAATTACTAAATATGTATCAAAATTGGTTCTGATATATTTTGCTCAATTGCTTTTATATTTAAAATTGGTATTGTGCTAACAAACAGACATGGATTAAACACCTTGATCAAAACTTTTCAATTTTTGTCTAAGTGTTTAAAGTTAGATGCATTGATTGAGGGAGTGCAAACTCTTTCAATGTTTATTCATCATGAAAAAAGGGGGAGATTGTTGAACCAATTTTGGTCAACATGTAAATTCCTACAAGTTTTGATGATTTAACAAAACATTTGAAATAGTTAAGCTACACACGTTATATAACCCTCTAAACACATTGATGATTGATCTAAGCACTTTATGCCATGATCAATGCATGTTGATCATGCTAGAGGCATTCTGGGTTTTCAAGATTGGATACTATGCATGTAGAAAGGGATAAAAGTCACGTAGACCAGATGCAATGCGCGTAGATGCATGTAGACGTGTTGTATCAGGAGGCAGAATGGTCTAGAATTTTCTTATGCACGTAGAGGAGAGTTCAAGGCACGTAGATGAGATGTAATGCTCTCTGGTTTGAGAGTGCATGAAATCATACTATGTACGTTGAAGAATGCTTTAAGTACGTAGATGAGATTGAGATGCAAATTGAAGAGGACTCATAATACAAGTCAGAACCACATTTTATCTTTGTGTAATGTGCGCTGAAGAGTAAAGGTGACATGTTTAAAGAATTTAGTCTACGTATGTAAGAACTCATACTAAGCATGTAAACGGGGTAGGTTCAGAAACTGACAAACTCGATACGCTCATCGGGAATTTAAAATTTTTATATTCTTTGACATAGTCACATGAAGAATCAAATGTGTGATCTTTGGAAAAGGGCTACACATATTGATGACTTGTGCAAAACACACATAAATCATGATCTATGCACATGGAAGACATACAAAGTGCACAAATGCATGCAACTCTTATGGATGCATGTACTGCGCACGTATTACTTATGGAACACATGTAGCATGGATTGATGTCATTAAAATTGGAATTCTATTTTGAGCGACAACTGCTACCTCGGGATTTACAATGACTAATGTTTTGAGGTTGCTTATAAATAGACATTTCTAAGGAGAGAGAAAGGTAAGAGAAAGTGCCCAAACTTTGCCAATTTAATTCTTGATGTTCTCTCTCTTATTGTTCATCATTTTCTTATACCAATTGAGCTTTGAGTTATTATCTGCTTACTAGGTTGGTGTGAGATTTTATTTTAAATTTGGGAATCCACTTACAATCAAGCTTTGGTGTTAAGCTTGAAGGGTAGCATATGTTTGTCTTGTTTGGTTCCTTGAAAAATAAGACATGTATTGATTTTATTGTTTTGGCATGTTATAAACAAGATGTAAAGGTTGCTTATGAATCTGAAAAAAGAGAGGTGTAAATGGTTTTCCTCCACCCGCAAGTGAAGAGTTCTTAGTGGATTCAAAACTCTCTAGTGATCTAGAGGAGTGGACGTAGGTCAAGGATGACCAAACAACTACAAATCCAAGCTTTATTTTCCTAATTCTTCATCTCTTTAATTTTATTTTATTGTGGTTGTGTTTTGGATTGAGCCACTGTTTTATTTTGCAAAGTGTTAAATTTTTCAAAGGTTTTAAATTTCAAAAAAAAAATCTAATTCACCCCCCTCTTGGATTGCCATATTGGGCTTACAGTTTGCCAGCATATGCCACCTACAAATATGTAAAAATAGACGAGTCAACAATAATTGAAAGCTTAAAGATATTTTGTCGGGCTGTTGTTGAGATATTTGCGTAGCGATATCTTAGAACACATACGACAAATGATATCGTAAGACTACTCTACATCGGTGAGCAATGCGGTTTTTCCAGAATGCTGGTTAGTCTAGACTTTATGCATTGGAAGTGGAAAAATTGTCCTTTGGCGTGAACTGAACAATATAAAGGCTGTTACAGATCGCCTACTATTATTCTTAAAGTTGTGGCTGATTATGATCTATGGATATGTCATGCCGAGCACCAACAACAATATTAACGTGCTAGAATCATCTCATTTGATCTCTAACCTGGATCAAGGCATCGTTCCTCCTGCTCTTTATGTCATACAAGGAAAAGAATATGATATGAGATCTTCTTTAGCAGATAACATATATCCTAAATAGTCCACTATTGTTCAAACGATTTACAAACCACGTGGATCAAAGAAGAAGTATTTTGTCATGAGACAAGAAGCGTGTAGGAAAGATGTGGAATGTGCATTTGGAAAGCTACAATTGCGTTTTTCAACCGTTGCAGGCCCAACGTGTTTCTAGAGCAAGAGTGTGCCACAAACATAATGGCTACGTGTATTATCATGCACAATATGATTGTTGAGGATGAACGTGATCTTAATGCACAAATTATAGATGTGAGAGAAATGACATCTCCAAAAGTTGAAATCTTTCTAGATGAAGATATTCGATTTCAACAATTTATAGCTCGACATAAAAAAATCAAGGACAAGGAATCTTAGTATGCTCTACGCAATGCTTTAATTGAGCGTTTATGGGAGCAATTTGAGTTTTGGGATGGTGATTAGATGATTAAGGATGGTATTTTTGTAAGTTTAGGAGTAAACGAGCCACAGGAATTATCTGACATGTGAGCGCAAGCGAATGAAGTCGAGGTATACAATCTGGCACAGGTTAGCATACGTTATGACAATCATCAACTTACATTATCTGGGAACCATGCTAATGTACGTTAGCTTTAGTTTAGCGTACGTTAAGGAGGCTTAACGTACGTTAGGTCTTTCGTAGTGTACGTTAACATCTGATAATCGAAACAGAAGCTATTGGGACGTATTTTTATCCAAATAGCGCACATTAGGGGTTTGGTAACATACATTAAAGTCTCATAACGTACGTAATATGTAAAATAACGTACGTAAGCTTCAGAAAATTAGTGAAACAGTGAGTTTTGTTGAGAGGGTGTATAAATACCCCCTTACCTTCCCTTAGCTAGCCATTCACCACTCCTAACACACTTCCACTATCTAAAACCATCTCTCCTCTCCTCTCTTTGCCTCTCCTTCATTCCTTTCAATATCGTGAGGTAAGATCACTTTCTCAACTCATTTATTACTTCCAATTTATGCAAGAATCATATAGGGTTTGTTCTTTTAAGCTCGAATGTTGTATTTGATGTTTGGTGTTGAGTTGAGTTAGGGTTTGAGATTTTGGAAGAATTTGATGGAATTTGACGTGGATTTTGTTAGATTATTCTAGAACGAACATAAAAGTGAATGGGTTTGAGTTGGGATTTGAAGATAAAATTGAATTTGAGTTGATTAGGGTTTGGTGGAAGAAGAGATTTGGGGTTTTATGTGTCAATTGGTTTAATTAGTGAAATATATTGATTATTCATATAATTGAGAATATTTGGATATGATTTAGGTGATTGAAAATGGATTGTATCGGGTTGGATGAATTTAGGGTGTTCTTGATAAAATTTTTGTTTTAGTAACTAGAATGTAAAATTTTAATTGTTTGGGGTCCGAAGTATAAATATGAATATTTGGAAGACTGATTGGTAGTTTATCGTAAGATGAGGGACTAAATTGTAAAATTCCATGACTTTGGGGACTAAATTATAATTTTTGAAAGTTGAGGGACTAGAACTGTAATTTTAACAACCATTCGATTTTCGAAGTAAAGGTTAGATACTTGATCAAAATAGGATTTTCAACTTCATCAGAGTTTAGGAATTGCATTGGCATTCCATAAATTTTAAGGTTGTCACACTTACCATATATGATTCTGTTATGATATGTTTGTTGTCACGACCCATTGTGTACGAGGCGAACCGTCTATGGGAGCCCGACCCATCTTGCACAAGCCTCGGAGTACATACATTCTACCCATTCTCATTGATAAAAAAACGATTTCCAAACCATTTAATAAGTATAAAAGATTTTATACTGAAATCATATGTATATAATATGAGTTATAAAAACTGAATCATAATATCAGATAAGTATAAAAATATAGCAGAAATAAACACAAATCCCAAAAGTCAAAATAAAACCCGGTAACCCAACATCATCCCGGTGTAGAGCTCTAACAAAAACAAAACGAGCCGAACCAAAAGGGCACTCACAATCAACTGGAACACCTCACTAGGATGAAGATGTAGGACTATTACCGAATGATAAAAATAAACCTAAGAAATAGATTATGACCAATAGACAGAAAATAGATAAATAGGGTAAGAATCCTAGTGAAGAAATGGCAATCCAGAGCGGTTTCCAGGCATCGCAAAACAATTTGAAAAAAGTTAAAACTATTTCGCATGCAGGTATAAGTTTATATACATATACACAATAATACTGAGTATTAGTTCAAACATCCATTTGCAAAGACATTCACACCCAAAGCAAACAACAAGTAGATACATACTTAAAATACATTTTTATATACTGCATATCGAAAACGAAGGTGAATGTGGAACCTGAAACTAACAGATATAATAATAAGGGTGGATTCTGGCACCATACTGAAATTAAGTACATGCGTCTGACCGGACACACGACTACCATTAAACTTGGTAACTGGGCCTTGACTGCACATTGGTATACCAAAGACTACATTTATCCTACGTAGTACAGGTGTCCCACATCAAAGTATATATACAAAAAATATATATAGCAAACACACAAGCAAACTAAAATCATTTTACTGGTAAATATTTATATACCTTATATAAATATTTGACAGCTAAAACTGAGTAATTTGTAGAAAATATTTATATACCAAATATAAATGTTAATTCAGAAGCGAAAACAAAAAATTAATAATCTCATAAACCGGATTATTAATCAACCAAACCATTAGTTAATCCATTTTCTAGAGATGTGCAGAACACATGAAAAGCATATAATTTAGGAGACACAACCTATGTGTTTGAACTGCCATCTCACTCACCTGGTATCTAAAGCTAAGGATTCAGTCAAGTGCCAATAGCAGGTCGTTGATCGTGCTGGCAGGGACAGGAAGCTGAAACAGATATATCGAATAGGAATCCCTCACATTGGACTCAAAATCTGAAATATAAGTAAAATTACAATTTGGTCCCCAATTAATGTAAAATTATGTTTTAGTCCCCAAATTTTTCAAAATTTACCAATCGGCCTTTAAATAGTATTACTAGTCCTCTAAGTAGTTAAAATCTCCAAATAAGTCCCTTAACTCTTAGAAATCTGCAAAATACAAAAATTACAACTTTGGTCCCCCAAACCCATTGCTTACTCGAGTAATCCAAGGCATGACTTACTCGAGTAACACCAGACGTTTACTCAAATAACCTAAAGCTACGACTTACTTGAGTAAGACAGACAGCTTACTCGAGTAACTCGCTTACCCAGAAATTTTCATTTTTTGATCCACCAAATTTCACAGATAGAAATCATACCTAAAAAGCAACATTGCCTATAATCAACCTCCTGAACATGAATATATGATTGAATCCATCATAACAACTCGAAATCACCCCAAAATTGACAAAAAACGTGATTATCAAACCCATCTATGAACATCCTTAATTCTAATGACTCTAAGCCTAATACAGATGTTTCTTGACTCCAAAGGACATAATTTAGTAACCTTAAACAACCCCTAACACTCATTCTAACATATACATTTCGAATTGGAACCCATAGCATTTTTTCAAAACCCTAATATGAGAAATCTTGAATAAATGATGAAAACAAATGTGTAGCAGTGAAATCTTACCTCAATAAACAACTATGAAGGATGGCGAAACACCAGAGATGATTTCGTAGTGAATGGGAGTGATTTGAGTGAGAAGAGAAAGCATAAGGCCGAAAGATTCAGGTGGGGGTATATATAGATCCCTGCCCAAACGACAAGTCTTTCCTCAAATCTGCCTTGCTCACTCGAGTGACAATACTCCCTCTCTCGAGTGACACCTCCTCTTAATTGAGTAAGATTTTCCCAGAAATTCATCTGAAAACGCGGCTTACTCGAGTAACACAAAGGCATACTAGAGTAATCCATGCCCCATCTGTCACGACCCATAGTCAGGCCAGTGACCGGCGTACGCGGCAGATGTCTATGGAAGCCCGATCCATCCTACACAAGCCTCTGTGATCAAATATACTACCCAACTTATCAAATTATTTATTTAAAACATTTACAAAAGCATTTATAAATGAAGTAAATCATATATATATATATATATACAGTATATCAAAAATATCAGTGAAA